>CAUYRH010103127.1:0-32669 GCA_963574655.1 Perodicticus potto | reverse complement strand
TATTCCATGGTGTACATATACCACAATTTATTAATCCATTCATGGGTCGATGGGCACTTGGGCTTCTTCCATGACTTAGCAATTATGAATTGGGCTGCAATAAACATTCTGGTGCAAATATCTTTGTTATAAAGTGATTTTTGGTCTTCTGGATGTATACCTAGAGGAATTGCACGATTGAATGGCAGGTCTATTTTTAGATTCCCCAAGTGATCTCCAAACATCTTTCCGAAAGGAACATATTAGTTTACATTCCCACCAGTAGTGCAGAAGTGTTCCCTTTTCTCCACATCCATGCCAACATCTGTGGTTTTGGGATTTTGTGATGTGGGCTAATCTTATTGGGGTTAGATGATATCTCAAAGTGGTTTTGATTTGCATTTCTCTGATGATTAAGGATGATGAGCATTTTTTCATGTGTTTGTAGGCCGTGCGCCTGTCTTCTTCAGAGAAGTTTCTCTTCATGTCCTTTACCCACCCTGAGATGGGATCACTTGTCTTTTCTTGCTAATATGTTTGAGTTCTCTATGGATTCTGGTGCTTAATTATTTTGTATAATTTACAAAATTCTACATATTCACAAAGTTGTACCGCCACCATTACTGGATTCCAGAATATTTTCATCACCCCAAGAAGATACTCCTCATTCACCTACCACTAGCAGTCACTCCCCTCTCCCCAGCCCTAACAGCCACTAACCAACTTTCTGTCTTCTATGAATTTGCCTGTGTATGGGCATTTCATATAAGTGGAATCATAAAATATGTGGCATTTCATTTCTGGCTGCTTTCATTTAGCAAAATGTTCTCAAGGTTTATCTGTACTTCATTCCTTTTTATGGCTAAATGACTTTCCATTGTATGACAGAGCATGATACATTTTGTTTATCCATTCATCAATTACTGATGGACATTCAGATGGTTTCCACTTTTGGGCTATTATGAATAATGCTGCTGTGAACAGTCACATGCACACTTTTGTGTTGATGTATGTTTTCAGATCTTTTGCATATATCTAGGAGTGAAATTGCTAAGCACAATTGCATTTTCAAATTAAAAATAAAATACTGTCAGGCTGGGTGTGGTAGCTCACGCGTATATAATCCTAGCCGTTTGGAAGGCCACAGTGGGAGGATTGATTGAGGCCAGGAATTTGAGACCAGCTTGAGCAACATAGAGAGACCCCATCTTTACAGAAAATAGAAAAATTTGCTGGGCATCATCGCAGGTGCCTGTAGTCCCCGCTACTCAGGAGGCTGGGGCAGAAAGATCACTTGAGCCCAGGAACTGGAGGTTGCAGTGAGTTACGATGATGCCAGTACACTCTAGCCTGTGTGACAGAGCAAGACCCTGTCTCAAAAAACAAAAAAAAGAAGAACTCCACCAAAACATTCAAAACAATACTCTGTATTTTGTAGTAATACATATATAAAAAATAACACATCAAATATATTAGAATGGTTTAATGGCAGGGACTGGGCATGGGGGTAAGTATAAGGATGAAGAGAATAAATAAATAAGTCAAAAGAGAGGCTTTGTCATGTTAACGTGCCAGGAACTAAGGGATGTGATTAATTTAGTCTCTGCACCTGAGGTCCCCGCCAAAACAAAAGTAAAAATACAACACCTTTCATTGGAGCTACAATAACAGTGAACTCTTTCAATCCTCAGTCCTGTCACAAGGAACAACAGTAGGGCTTCCTGGGTAGTTTTATTTATTTTTTTCTTTTGTTTATTTGGGTTTCATTTTGTTTTATTTTATTTTTATTTGTTTGTTTTTTGAGACAGTCTCACTGTATTACCCTGAGTAGAATGCTGTGGTGTCATAGCTCATAGAAACCTCAAACTCTTGGGCTCAAGCAATCCTCTTGCCTCAGCCTGCCAAGTAGCTGGGACTACAGATGCCCACCACAATGCCTGTCTGGTTTTCTTTTTTTTTTTTTTTTTTCATAGTAGAGATGGAGTCTCCCTCTTGCTCAGGCTGGTCTCAAACTTCTGAGCTTAAGAGATCTTCCCACCTCCCCCTTTCAGAGTGTGCTGGGATTACAGGTGTGAGCCATCATGCCTGGCCACTTGGGTAGTTTTAGAAAAAGCCGTGGAATAAATCTCACAATGATCTCTAAATTCCCTAGATGATAATGATGGTGATGATTATTTTGAGACATAGTCTCACTTTGTCACCCTCGGTTGAGTGTCGTGGCGTCTTAGCTCACAGCAACCTGTATCTCATAGGCTCAAGCGATTCTCTTGCCTCGGCCTCCTGAGTACCTAGAACTACAGGTGCCCACCACAATGCCTAGCTATTTTTTAGAGTGAGACAGGGTCTTTCTCTAGTTCAGACATGAGCTCAGGTGATCTACCCACTTCATCCTTTCAAAGTGCTGGGATTACAGGTGTGAGCTACTGCACCCAGCCTTCCTAGATTATTTTTATTAATAAATTTTCTAATTAAAAAATAACACATTCCCATTGTGGAGAAATGGAAATGCAGAAAAGTAGATGCAAAAAGATGACATTGTCTGTAATAATTCTATCTCCTGTATACTACAGACAGTGTTTTAGTCTAATTTGGTATTTAATCTCATATTTCATTTCTAATTATATTTTTCAATGTAGTCTAGTAATTTTAGGACTTTGTTTCAAATAATGTTAGGAGGATGACAGAATGCTCTATGATATTTTAAAGAATAGTCTTAAAGGGCTTGGCGCCTATAGCTCAGCGGCTAGGGGGCCAGCCACATACACCAGAGCTGGCGGATTCAAACCCAGCCTGGGCCTGCCAAACAACAATAACGACTACAACCAAAAAAAAAAAAAAAAAATAGCCAGGCGTTGTGGCAGGTGCCTGTAGTCCCAACTACTTGGGAGGCTGAGGCAAGAGACAGTGAGTCATGCCTGTAATCCTAGCAGTCTGGGAGGGAGGCCGAGGTGGGTGGATTCCCTGAGCTCATAGGTTTGAGACCACCAGCCTGAACCAGAGACAGACCTTGTCTCTAAAAATAGCTGGGCATTGTGGTGGGCACCTGTAGTCCCAACTACTTGGGAGGCTGAGGCAAGAGGATCACTTGAGCCCAAGAGTTTGAGGTTGCTGTGAGCTGTATGCCATGGCACTCTACCCAGGATGACAAAGTGAGACTCTATCTCAAACAAACAAAAAAAAGAATAGTCTTAGAAAATGAAGCCCGATGTGTTAGTAATGTCATAGTTTTCTAGAAATCAACCAAAACTAAAATTCCCTTTTTCTCTCTTGATAATGTATTACAGGAAGAAGCTGCCAAAATCCTGCTGGCTGAATTCAACCTGGGCTGTGATGTGCAACACACTGAGCATGTGTACAGGGTTTATGTCACCACCTTTCTAGGGTTTGGAGGCAACTTTGCCCGGCAGCGCTATGAAGACCTTGTGCTGAATGAAACTCTTAATAAAAACAGGTACATTTGACATGAGATCTGTATTTCTTTCTAAAATTCTAAAATGGAATGTCAATAGGTTGCAAATATTAGGAAGAAATATTTACATCCTCCTATGATAGATAAGTCCTTGCTTCTTCCTTTTTTCTGATCCCCTCTGCCGATGGGGAAGCATTTCTCGGAGACCATCAGTTAGCAGTCCTGCCTGGTGTGGGGAAAGGTGCATTCCCAGTCTTTGTCATTAGGACTCATAAACAGGTAGGGCAGCTTATGATCTCTTACTGGGTTTCCCATCAGACATAGCATCACAGGATAAATGAGATTAATTAAATTGCCAATTTAAAATGTGGAGTATAATGTAGCTGCTAGCAGTTCCTTCTGCATGGAAGCACTCAAGCCATGTTTGTTGACTTACAGTGCAGTTGCATCTTATGTGAGAGTTACGTTCTGTAGTGTGCTTAAAAGATAAAAAGTATGGGCTCGGTGCCTGTGGCTCAACGCACTAAGGCGCCAGCCACATACACCTGAGCTGGCAGATTCAAATCCAGCCCAGGCCTGCCAAACAACAATGATGGCTGCAACCAAAAAATGGCCGGGCATTGTGGTGGGCGCCTATAGTCCCAGCTACTTGGGAGGCAGAGGCAAGAGACTCGCTTGAGCCCAGGAATTGGAGGTTGCTGGGAGCTGTGATGCCACAGCACTCTATCCAGGGTGACAGCTTGACACTCTATCTCAATAAATAAATAAATAAATAAAAAGATAAAAAGTATGGATAATTAAAATTAACTTTTAAAAGTCTCTTATTAAATCCAGAATAGCCAGTTTTTCCTCTAGCACTGAGCAGATCATGGATTCTTCAATTGAGAATGAGAGAAAGAAGTTGTAATGTATAAACAAGCGTGAGATTTTTACCTTCATGTTTAAAATGATTTATTTTATCTTTATGCACATTGGAAGAAAGCATAATAGCCAGTGGAGTTCTTTTCCTTTATAAAATTATTTATACTCATCTATTTAGCTAGAAACATTAGCTTGAAGAGGTACTGATAGATTCCATATATAATGGTTTCTCTGCATCAGTCTATTATATTTAGGGCATTTTGAAGAAAATACTGTCTTATAAGTCTTTTTTTGTTTTTGTATGTCTCAGTCACTACGGGTTCAACGTGCTTTGGGAGAATCCTAGTGTCCTGGATGATTGATGAATGCATTGAAGCCAAGCGTGTTTCTGGAAGTCCTAAACCTGTGCAGTGTTGCTCAGGTGGAGGCGCTCAGATTGCTCCTGCAGGAGAACATTTGTTGTGAAGGTTTCACACCAGTTTTGGTTTTTTCCTTTTTCGTTAGCTGGTGTGCTTCCTGTTCCATTTTCTTCCTTTGTTATTCTGCCCTCTCTTCCTGACTGCTGTATTTTGCTGCCTCAGAACTTCTTGCCAGGCTGCTGCTGCTTCTTCCATACATTGGTATTTTCTTGCCGAGCATCTAAATTACCCCTTCAGGTGACTGATGTGTAAAAGGCCTATCTTGTGCAGCTGCCTACCTATTAGAGAAACCAATGTTTCCTAGGGTGACAAAACAATGGCTCTCTTTTCTGACTAATGATTTTCCTTGTAGCTAGTATTGTATTCTTAAAATAGTCAGATTTTAGTTGTTCTAAAACATTCTATTGTGTTGCCACATTCCCATTCCATCATTCAGTCTTTGCACTTTGGGGTACATCTTCATCCTAAAAAGCCTAATCTTTAACATCTCTCTCTTTAGGAACTGATGAATCATTAACTGTAACTGGCTGGCTCGGCGCCCATAGCACAGTGGTTATGGCGCTGGCCACATGCACTGAGGCTGGTGGGTTCAAACCCAGCCCGGGCCAGCTAACCAACAAGGACAACTGCCAGAAAAACATAGCCAGGCGCTGTGACGGGCACCTGTAGTCCCAGCTACTTGGGAGGCTGAGGCAAGAGAATCGCTTAAGCCCAAGAGTTTGAGGTTGCTGTGAGCTGTGACACCACACTATAAGCTGTCGTACTCTACCAAGGGTGACATAGTGAGACTCTGTCTCAAAAAACAAACAACAAAAAAAAAATTAACTATAACTGGCAAAGTTGTTTGGTTTCCACTTAATTTCTGTCGTTTGTCAGATCAGCACATTAATTTTTTTTAGGAATGAGAATATGGTTGCTAGGCAAGTATAGACTTGAAATAACCTGAATTGTGAGATGGGTACAGTGGAAATCACAACCTGCCCCTCTGCTCCCCACTCAGAGGTTCCAGGCTCTGCAGGCGGCTCCCGGGAGCTGGTGCTCCACCCGTTCCATCCATGCTGTTTATTCAAAACCAGGCATGTGCTCCATCACCTATGCCAGCCACTGCTGTGGTCCCCTCTTAAGGCAAAGCCTTTTTCGCTTTGCCTCCTGCCAGTTGTATTTCTAAACATTAGACACACACTCAGCATGATAAGATCCTTCCATTTTTAAGAGGCATGTGGGAATGAAGCCCAGATGGAGGAAAGCAGAGTGACATCTCCAACCTCACTACACGTAGAAATCTACATATTCACTAAAAGGTTGAACAGAATTGCTCCCTGCCATATTTCCCTCCCTTTTTTCCTAAATTTAATTTGCTCAAGTTAAATGTGCAAGCAATACAACCACGTAGTAATACTTACCCTGTCCTTGTTTCTAGGGATGTCATGAAAATCAGTAACAGTATATCCCTGAAGCACACTTTCTTTCTTAGACTAGGCTGAGTAGCGGGGTGACATGTTTCTCTCATTTTTGTCATTGTGACAGACTGCTGGGCCAGAAGACAGGTCTAAGTCCTGACAATCCATTTCTGGATCCCTGCCTGCCAGTGGGACTCACAGACGTGGTGGAGAGGAGCAGCCAGGTCTTGCATGTCCGCGGAAGAGGAGACTGGGCGACTTGTGGGGCAATGCTGAGCCCCCTGCTGGCTCGCTCCAACACCAGCCAGGCCTCACTGAACGGCATCTACCAGTCACCAATTGACTTCAACAACAGCGAGTTCTACGGCTTCTCTGAGTTTTTTTACTGTACAGAGGATGTGTTGCGCATTGGAGGCCGTTACCATGGGCCAACATTTGCCAAGGCTGCTCAGGTAAATTATTAATAATGAAGATGACTCATGCTGGCAGTGGCCATGTGTTGGATGCCTGACTTTGTGCCAGGTGCTGTGCAAATGGTTTGGCATACATGATCTTACTTGGTGTTTTAGAGAGGAGGAAGTAGACTCAGAGAAGTTAAGGAACCAGCTATGCAGTACTGCCTTCTAATTAATTAAATTTAGGTTCCCATGGGTGTCATACTACCCAAATTATTACCCAGGTGTAGAATTGTTGTGGTGTCTAATAGTGTTTCCTCCAACTTTCCAGTGGTCTCGTTTAATGTGTATGGCCAGAAAGTGTCATCTCCAGGTATAATTCTCCCCGCTGGGTGTTCTGAGTGAGTTGTAATGTGCTTTTGGAAATTGTGGCACGCAGGTGGTTAAGTCCATTCTTTTTCTTTTGGTTTGGCCTGTTAAGAGGTTCGATTGGGGTGGGGTCACTTGGAATTGTTATGCCCAGGAGTTTCTCAAAGACCATACCACCAGACAAGTCAAATTTAAAGAGGAGTCCTTTTATTGTGGAGTTGGCCGGCGATGGCCTCAGTGTCCCAACATGGGGTTTCTGACAGCAGCCCTGGGTGCTTAAGGGGTCAGGTTTTTAAGGCTTGGACTGCATCCTGGTTGACACGCAGGCTGCCCAGGTGCATTCGGGTAGGTTAGCAAGCATTGTACAGAAGCAGAATTTTGCGGTTAGTTGGTCATATATCTTTGTTTCAGTACTCTTCTCACCTGATTTCTCAAAGGTCAGTCCAGGGACAGTTGGTACTTCCTAGTCCATTTCTCAGAGGAGTTAGTCAAGCAAGAAGTCAGTGAGTACTTTCCCATCTATCTTGGGAGTGAACCAGAGATATTCCATTTTGTTGAGGGCTTGTGGCCCAGAAATTTGCCAGGAGTTAACTGATATTTTTATTCTTTAGCCTAGGCCAGCAGTTCTCAACCTGTGTGTCGCAACCCCTTTGTAACAATGAAAATACATCCTGCATATCAGATATTTACATTACGATTCATGACAGTAGCAAAATTACAGTTATAAAGTAGCAACAAAAATAATTTTATGGTTGGGGATCACCACAACTTGAGGAATTGTATTAAAGGGTCATGGCATTAGGATGCATTAGGAAGGTTGAGAACCACTGGTCTAGGCTTAACAGAATATTGGAAAGATATTATGAAAAGCAAGTAAAATTCTTCCACCATCATTGCTCTTAGGTTTAAATTTAAATTGGAGAAAGAATAAAAAGGCACTTTGAGCATATAAATGACTTAAGCACATTATAGGCTTAAATCATTAGTTACCTGGAAGGTAAAATTTAACCAGCTTTCTTTCTTTTTTTTTTTTTTTTGTTAAGAGTCTCACTCTGTCGCTCTGGGTTGATGTTGCCATGGTGTCATCATAGCTCATGGTAACCTCAAACTCTTGAGAAAAGTGAAGAGTGGGAGGGACATGAACCCTGGACCCTCAGATTAAAAGTCTGATGCTCTACTGACTGAGCTATCCAGCCTCCCTAGTCAGCTTCGTATAATTCCCTGCTTTCATTTAGTCAACTCTTTGAATTCTTGTGTATCTTTCTGATCTATCTTTTCATCAGAGAAACTTCTGGGAAAAATATGTCCTCCTTTTTTTTATTCTTTCCTTTCTGCTTTCTTACAATTCCCTGGGGTTCTCTTGGTGTAGGACTTCCAGTAGAATGATATCTGCCGTATTCTATTCCCAAAAGGCAGTCCCTAAGAAGGATTTGAAACATCTGCTTTGTATTTCCTCCGGGAATAATCCTCATATTCCCTTTCCTTTCCATTGTACAGGGTTCCCTAACTATCCGGGGCCTCAATCTTTCTCTTATCTCAAAACTTTTTCAGATTATATTCCCTTGAACAACAAAAGGCTCAAGTTACTACTTGCCCAAGTTGCTATGGCTTACTATTATCTTTCCCAGGTAAAGCAATGATTTTGTTCCTTTACTTTTTTTATTCAGACCCCAATGTTGTGGGTCTTCTCAGAGCTACCTTTTAGATAATGTGGTCACTTCATCCAAAATGACAGCCCTCCCCCATATTACCTATTGCCCTTTCCTCATTTTCCCCCTAAGCGTTTATATCATCTAACATCCTTTACATATGTTTATGTGTGTGAATATTATGTGTATGCATATTTGTTCATTGTCTGTCTCCCACCACTTGAATGTAAGTTTCACGAGGACAGGAAGTTTTGTCTGTCCCCTGCTCAATCCCCCAGCACTTAGAGCACCTGGCACATAGCAGACATTCAGTAAATGTTAGTGCACTGGACAAACCGAGGGGAATGTTCTTCTGGTGAGAGTTACAACATGGAAGCAGGCCAGTGATATCTGTCTTGTTCCCCTGCTCTCCCTGCTCATTGCAGTCCTATGCAGGGTAGACGGAAACACTCTTTGGTTTTCATGGTTGCTCTTCCTATTCCTAATCTTACCCCCAGGGAAGCTTGGGAGGCTCAGGAGCCATGATGGGCTGGCTTGGTACTGGACTTGGAGATGATGAGAAAAAGAGGGTGTGGCACAGTTTTCATGAGTGAATATGTTATTTCTCTTTCATTTATTGGCTAGTATAGCCCGCAAGCAATGGAAATGGAACAGCATTCCTCCCTAACTGTGGGAAAGCTAGAAAGTTTGCCTCCAATTTCATGTTGCACTGTTTCTCTGTGGTTGTTCCAGGATTACTGTGGCATGGCTTGGTCAGTACTCACTGAGAGATTTAAGAATGGCCTGTTTTCATCACATGCAGATGAGCATCGACTCAAGTAAGTCACTTCATTTTCTTCCTATATATGGCCTTAAAATGTAGGTGGTAGATTATAATGGAAGAGAGAGAGTAATAGTACAGATTGGATTCTATGTTTGTTTTTGTTGTTGTTATTTTTTGAGACAGAGCCTCAAGCTGTCAACCTGGGTGGAGTGCCTTGGCATCACAGCTCACAGCAACCTCCAACTCCTGGGCTCAAGCGAGTCTCCTGCCTCTGCCTCCCAAGTAGCTGGGCCTCCAGGTGCCCGTCACAACACCTGGCTATTTTTTGGTTGCAGCCGTCATTGATGTTTGGCGGGCCCGGGCAGGATTCGAACCCGCCAGCTCAGGTGTATGTGGCAGGCGCTGAGCCTGGATTCTATGTTGAAGGAGTATTTGATTAGTTCAGATTTTGATTTTTCTCAGGTATAGAGGCCAAAATAGCCTATTTTAGTGATGCCAAAGGAAGTCAGTGGTTACCAAAGAGAGTTCTCGCCAAGTGGTTTGACATCCAAAGTGATATATATTTTTAAACTTTTTATTATAGAGACATCAAACATACAGAAAAGTAGAAAGAATAGTATAATAATGCAAACCCTCATGTAACCATCACACAGCTTCTACAAATATCAACATTTTGCCAGTTTGGTTCATTGGTCCTCCCATTTTATAAACAATTGAGTTTAATTTTTTTTAAACAACAACAATGAAAAAACGTAGAATAGTATAATGAACTCCTATGTACCCGTGACCCAACTTCTCTGCTAATAGTTATCAGCTCCTGGCCATTCTTGCTTTTCTCTATTTTCTCATCTACTTCCCCCTCTTACCACAGCTAGGATATTTTAAAGCAGATGTCAGACATTATATAATTACATTCGTATATATTTCAGCATGCTCTCAGAAAATAGGGATTCTTGAAAGAAAGAAAGAAGAAAACCAAACCACAGCCACAATCTCATTATTGCCAAAAGATACTCTTCATTTTTGTGTTAAATACGAAATAAAATGGATGCAAGTTTGGCTTCATCTGGCTGGAGGTGAGGAAAGTGAAGTGGGGAGAGGCAGGTCTTTTGACATCTATAGCGAACGCAGTATGGCTTACTGAGAAGGCATTAGAATTCTTTTCTTCTTTTTTTTTAATATAAATAATTTCTTTTGTCACTTAGGTATCAGTGTTTTAAATCAGCTTGGATGTACCAAGTCCTACACGAAGGATTCCACTTTCCCTATGACTACCCAAACCTGCGGACTGCCCAACTGGTATATGACCGAGAAGTTCAGTGGACGCTGGGAGCCATTCTATATAAAACACGTTTCCTACCACTCAGGTGAAGTGAGACTGACCAAGCTGGTATCTTAAGCTCAGAGGATATTAGCCAGTGCCCCAGAATGGGTTTCTTAGTGACTTCCCTCCCCTTTCCATCCTTACCCCACAAAAACAAACCCTTAATCAAACTCCCATTTTACTTCTACACAGCCATTTATTACTACTCAGGTTAAGCATTTTTGGTCTGGAATCTTGTTACTCAGCTTTGCCATTTCAGAAATCCAGCTTTATGCCTGGGCGTGGTGGCTTACACCTGTTATCCCAGCACTCCAGGAGGCTGAGGTGGGTGGATTACTTGAGCTCACAAGTTTGAGACCAGCCTGAGCAAAAAGTGAGGCCTCATCTCTACTAAAAATAGAAAAACTGAGGCAAGAGAATTGCTTGAGCCCAAAAGTTGGAGGTTGCTGTGAGCTATGACTGCACGGCACTCTACCCAGGGTGACAGCTTAAGACTCTGTCTCAAAAAAAAAAAAAAAAAGAAAGAAAGAAAAGAAATTTAGCTTTATGTATTCACTAATGACAAATCAGGTCTTTAGGATTGAGCTCTTACTGATTGCTTACTGATCATTTCTAAGATACTGAGTGATAAACTAAGTCATTCTTAAGATAGTCTGGAAAACATATCTGACTAGGGAGCTGGTGTAGGCTGCCTGTATAGAGCAATCTTTCCAATGGATAGAGCACTCCAGAAAGTGTGTCATTGATTTGAAAAGCTTTTTGGCAACTCAGAATTAAAACAAAGGCCATGAGATTTTTGTTTGTTTGTTTTTGAGACAGAGTCTTATTTGGTTGCCCTTGGTAGAGTGCTGTGGTGTCACAGCTCATAGCAACCTCCAACTCTTGGGCTCAAGGGATTCTCTTGCCTCCGCCTCCCAAGAAACTGGGACTATAGGCAACCGCCACAAGGCCCAGCTATTTTTTAGAGACGGGGTCTCACTCTTGCTCCGGCTGGTCTTGAACCTGTGAGCTCAGGCAATCCACCCGCCTTGGCCTCCCAGAGTGCTAAGATTACAGGTATGAACCACTGAGCCTGGCCAAGCCATGAGATGTTTTAAGGGGGGATATTTTCATCCAGCTATGGTAGACTGATGCCTTGCCTTAATGTGCTATATTTGGAGCAAGTTTTAGGTATTCTTTCCCTTGGACTATTCTAGATAAACTAAAATGAATTATTATTATTTTTTTTTTTTGAGATAGAGCCTCAAGCTGTCACCCTGGATAGAGTGCTATAGCATCACAGCTCACAGCAACCTCCAATTCCTGGGCTCAAGCAAGTCTCTTGCCTCCGCCTCCCAAGTAGCTGGGACTGTAGGTGCCTGCCACCACACCTGGCCATTTTTTGGTTGCAGCTATCATTGTTTGGCAGGCCCGGCTGGATTCGAACCCGCCAGCTCAGGTGTACATGACTGGAATTATTTTTTTTTTTAAGAGACAAGGACTTGCTCTGTCACATAGGCCTGGAGTTCAAAGTACAGTGGTATAATCATAGCTCACTATAGCCTTGAACTCCTGGGCTCAAGCAGTCCTCCCACCTTAGCCTTCCAAGTAGCTAGGACTATCAGTGTGTACCGCCATGCCTGGTTACTTTCTCTCTCTCTCTCTTTTTTTTTGGTAGAGACAGGGATCTCACTATGTTACCCAGGCTGGTCTCAAACTTGTAGCGTGAAGCAGTCCTCCTGCCTTACCTCCCAAAGTGCTGGGATTATAGGTGTGAGCTGCTATGACTGACCCAAGAAGAATTTTTTTTTTTTTTTTTGAGATGGAGTCTTACTTTATTGCCCTTGGTAGAATGCTGGGGCATCATAGCTCATAGCAACCTCAAACTCTTGGGTTCTAGTGATTCTCTTGCCTCAGCCTCCCATGTAGCTGGGACTACAGGCGTCTGCCATAATGCCCAGGTATTTTTAGAGACAATGTCTTGCTCTAGCTCAGGCTGGTCTTCTGTGAGCTCAGGCAATCCCCCTGCCTTGGCCTCCCAGAGTGTTAAGATTATAGATATGAGCCACCTCACACAGCCCAAAGAAGAATTTTTAACCTTTGGTGACTATTCTTCTAAACTCAATACCATCAGCTCGGCACCTGTAGCTCAGCGGCGAGGGTGCCAGCCATATACACTGGGGCTGACAGGTTCGAACCTGGCCTGGGCCTGCCAAACAACAATGACAACATCAACAAAATGGTCAGGCATGTGTGGGGTACCAGTAGTCCCAGCTATTCGGGAAGCCTGAGGCAAGAAAATTGCTTAAGCCCAAGAGTTTGAGGCTGCTGTGAGCTGTGACACTTCGGCACTCTACCAAGGTAACATAGTGAGGCTCTGTCTCAGAAAAAAAAAAAAGAAAAAACAATCAGGAGTCAGGCAAGTGACAGAAGGGAGGGATGTGGGCTGAGTGGGGGTTGTGGGGAACTGTATCATGTCCTGCAAATAAAGGGTCGGTTATTGTATGCAGAAGTGTTGTCTCAGCATTTGCTGCTCTCATTTGTCCAGAGAAACCAGAAATCCGTATTTTATATAAAGTTTTTTAGTTTCGAGATTCACATTTTAAAACAGTACTGTGGGTCATATAAGGCAAAACTAGGTCTGAGATTGGGATCACCAAAGAATAGCTTCTGTTCTAGCCAGGCAGGCCATTGCACTTTGGTTTACATATATCTCTTTATTTTTTCCAGATTATATAATAACACAAATGATCGAGCAACATCTTTCTTTAGCTATATCCCAGATTCTGAGGAAATGCAGCAACTTAAAAAAAATTTAGACGCACTAATTTCTTGAATGGATTAGAAGGAGCGCCCTATTCTCAATACCATATTTATAAACTATATTTTAAGATTTATGATACAGTTGGCCAGTCTTGTATTCTGTCCATTTTTTTGGCATCAGTTTCAAATCTGTCCCCAGATTCCGAGGGGTGTAAGCCTGTGAGGCTCCTTCTCTAGGTCATGGAAAGAAGGTACAGGAGGACTCATGCAGCAGCCCCAGGCTGTGATGTCCTTTAGCTTTGCTTGCTTTGTGGAGCCCGTGTCAGTACGTTGGCATGGATGACATAAATACAGTAACACCATCAGACCTTTCACATCAGTAATGTTTCCCTCTGAAACTAATGGTTGTTTCTACCTTCAAACTCCTCCAGGGATCTTCGGCAGGAAGGTGTCCGACAAGTCCATGGCAGCTGGTTGCGTCTCTCTTTTGTGTACAACCACTATCTCTTCTTTGCCTGTATCCTGGTGGTGCTACTGGCCATCATCCTGTACCTTCTGCGGCTCCGCCGAATTCACCGCCGACAAACTCGAGCCTCGGCTCCACTGGACTTGCTGTGGCTTGAAGAGGTGGTGCCCATGATTAGAGTACAGGTGGGACCATGAGGCCAGACCAGGACTAGAGGAGCCCGAGCTCCCAGAGCTGCTGCTCACTGAATCCCTCCACTTTCTTGCGCTGGCCTCAGATGCTGCCTTGCTGGATGTCGTAGATATTTTCCCTTGGAATTCCTGCTTCAATTTCTTCATTAATTCCTTTTCAGTTCCTCTTCTCTGAGAGAAGCTGTAATTTAGTCTGTGATGAGAGATTGGTGCTAACACAGGGGACCATGCTTTGTCCAACTGAAGCATGCTTCAGCTCCTTTATCTGAGCAGTCTACTGTGTTCCTGGGATCTCACCTTTTCTTCCCTTGCTAAAGCATGAGGTTTGGCATTGAGCACAGTAGAAGCCTGGTTGAAACCAAACTTGGAGCATCTGATTCAAAGCCAGACACATTCTAGCTAATGCAGCAGCCTTTTCTTTCTCTGTAACAGAGATATCATTTATGTGGAGATCCACAGCCTTTAATAGGAATCCAAGATCTTTGGAGTTCAAAGGACCAGATGTGAATTTCCAGACAACCAAAATAACATAACTTCCTTGCTTACTTGACAAAGAAGCCATGTGGGTGTGATCCAAGATCTCTGACATACTATTGCTGATGTTAGTACATGATTTTAAAATTAGAACTTGTTCTAAATGAATGGTCTATGGAAGATTTTATATCTTATCTGATGCCTGGTATGACCAGGGTAGAAAAATTTTCCATGTCTGTGTGCCTCCAGGCTGTTTGGGCATTAATTTTGCTTTTTGAGCCTTAAGTATGCTTAAATGATGGAGAAACTCTGATGGGGACAGAGGACCTGGATTTGTCTGTCCCCTAGGCCTATTTTTATGAGTTCCTGTACAGGAAGAGTCAAAGAGAACTCTTTAGTTTCACCGATGTGATTAATATATAGTTTGGGAAGAGATGTATTTGGGTTGTTTTTAAAGGAAAGAACAACATCAGAAGAGTGGACAAAGGCAATAAAAACAATGCTCTTATTTACTAATTATTTTTGAGAAATAGACGTTTTCTCAATTTCTGACTCTTGGATTGTGTGAAAGTGAGCAAATTGTAATCTTTGGAATAGATGAATCTGTTAACAAGCCATCTGATAACTTCGAGAACCTCTGTCAAGAAAGATTACCCAGTCACAAACAGCCCTTCTGTTAATGAGGAGAGAGGAAAAGCCTAATATTATAATGACATTTGTATCTACTATTCTGCAGGAGCTTTACTTCTCCTCTACGTTTAACCTTTATTATTTTTTTTAATTTATTCTTTTTTTTTTTTTTTTTTGAGACAGAGTCTCACTTTGTGGCCCTTGGTAGAGTGCCAAGGTGTCATAGCTCACAGCACCTCAAACTCTTGGGCACAAGTGATTTTCTTGCCTCAGCCTCCCGAGTAGCTGGCACTACAGACACCCACCACAATGCCTGGCTATTTTTTTTCGAGATATGGTCTTGCTCAGAAGGTCTCAAACTCCTGAGCTCAGGCAATCCACCTGCCTTGGCCTCCCTTAGTGCTAGGATTATAGGGGCCTGGCTACATTTAGCCTTTAAATTGCATCACCTCCCCCATGGAGGTTTTTTTTTTTTCCCCCCAGACTGATGTAAGGATTCAAATGAGTAGGTTAGATTGTTTGTGTTTGTTAGGTAAAGTCCAAATTGTAGTTGTGTCCTTCGCCCAGGTGTGCCATGTACCCCTACCTTGTGCCTGTTAGGAGACAGCACACCAAGCCCCCGCTTCCCCCACTTGAATATGGTTGTTTTTCTGTCATGTGGGTATGTAGATGTTCACTTGCCGATTTCATATTGGTAGTGAGTACATCGGATACTTGCTTTAATATCATCTTCTTTATACCTTACCCTTTCCTATATGTAGCCTTGAAAGTCCTGTCTGAATATGCCCCCAGGGTTGAAGTAGTTTTCTTTCTTGTCTGTTGCCTTTTGATTTCCAGGATTAGATGAGCAGGGGAAAGGTCCTAGACTTCAAAGAAAAAAAAAAGTGGAGATTTTCAAAAATAAATTCCATAGTAGAAGCTGAAAGGAATTACTCATAGAACAGAGAAAAAAAAAATCCAGAGCCTCCTAAAACTAAGCTGAGAATAAGTACATTGATTCTTGATTGGTAGGTAAAAGGGTGAGGAACCTTGAGTTTTCAACTTAGACAAACAGATCTAGCACAGACTCTTACAGTTTCCGCTGGAAGTATGTTTTACCTTTCATTGCTGTCACCGCAATTTCCTTTAATTTTTAAGACTTTTAAATTGACTTGATTTTCTTTTTAATTTATTCTTTTTTTTTTATTTATGTTTTTTTTTTTTTGAGACAGAGCCTCAAGCTGTCACCCTGGATAGAGTGCTATGGCATCACAGCTCACAGCAACCTCCAATTCCTGGACTCAAGCGAGTCTCCTGCCTCCGCCTCCCAAGTAGCTGGGACTAGAGGCGCCCGCCACAATGCCCGGCCATTTTTTGGTTGCAGCCGTCATTGTTGTTTGGCAGGCCTGGGCTGGATTCGAACCTGCCAGCTCAGGTGTACGTGGCTGGCGCCTTAGCCCGTTGAGCCACAGGCGCTGAGCCCTTTTTTTTTTTTTTAATTGTTGGGAATTCATTGAGGGTATAAAGAACCAGGTTACAATGATTGCATTTGTTAAGTAAATTCCCTTTTATAATTGTGTCCTGCCCCCAAGAGATGTGTCACACACCGTGACCCCCCACACCCCCTTCCTGATTTGATTTTCTTTTATGTCATATCATTGTGTCCTGTGAGTGGGCACTCACCTTATGAATGCTGCTTAAAAATAATGTCAGAATGTTTTTGCTCTCCATTGCCTATTCAGGTAACTTTTCTTTTTCCCTTATCGTAGCTTCCAAATACTACTTTTTGTTTTCTTGTGATATCTAGTCAAAAGCTACCTGACTGGCTAACAGTGATCATACTCGTGTCCTCAAAATGAAGTTGAAGCAGGGAGGTAGTCATTAGCCCAATTTGAAAGCTCTTATTAGTAAAGTTATTCTCCATCCAGGTTGTAATAATAATAGTTTCCATTTGTTAAATACTTATTATGTACCACACTCTGTTAAGAATTTTATGTAATTCAATCATTATAATTGTTAAGATTGATATTATGTTTTTATAGTTGAGAATCTCAGGATACCTACATTTATCATTTTTTCAGTATAAATATATTTCTTATTCTTAATTTATTTTAACTAGTCTTTGAGTTTTTGTTTAGTGTGCTGTATCTTATTATTTTAATATTATGGGATCCAGGCTTGTCTTTATTACCTTGAGTAAGACTTCCCAGAGTTCTACAGTAGAAAAATTTTTTATCATACCCCACAGAGGGACTGAGTATTTGCTCTTGGTATTGGGTCTTATGCTTCTTCCATTCTCCCAATTAATAGATTTTAAATGAAATCTCATTAGCTAGAAACAGAAGCCATTTATGCCTTGCTGAGGGCTAATTACTTAAATTGATTACTTCCTCTTAGTGAAATCTATCTTGCCATGCCCTTTACCCTTTTTTAGCCTTCAGTTTTTGAATATTTCTTTTCTATTTGTACCTCTGCACTTTAAGTGGTTCCCCTGTGAAGATAATAATGGGGTCAAAAAATTCACACTCTATTAATTCCTATGAATCTTACCAACCACTCAAGTTAACAGCAACAGTGAACCTGAATTGTTATAGTACGTTTGTTAATACTGAGAATGGGTCACAAATGTCAAAGTTGGAGTCAGTGGCTTAGAGTAATGATGCTTTATTAGTCTTGTGATGGCACAATCCATTATTTTCCCCTGAATTCTTATCACTAGAACATAATGAAAAAACATACAATACCCACTTATGTGGCATTACACTCACTTCAGTTGCAGTCAACTCTACGTCAAAATATACCACCTTTCTCTCTGTACCGTAGCTCCTTGAATTCAATTTCCTTGGTCTGGGAAATTTTAATCACTTTCCCCAACCTTATGTTTATTCTCTAAACGTCATCCATAGTGTTCTGCCCCTCCTCCTCCAAAACCTAAGAGCTTCCTGTAAATTCAAGGCCTTGGGTACTGATTGGCTGATTGGAAATCTGCCATGTACTTGCTAAGCTAGTCTTTTTAGGCATTAACACTTCCCATACCCATATTTACATTTTTGAAATAACTTATACTTCTCACTGGTATTATCTAAACAGATGCTTCCCCTCTACCCTGTTTTCTGTTTTGCTTTTTTTTTTATCAGGGGTGAAAAGACAAATGGGTGGTATCATTTAAAGGAAAGAACACTGGACTTAATAATAATGAATGAATAGGCTCGGCACCTATGGCTCAACAGGCTAAGGCACCAGCCATGTACACCTGAGCTGGCAGGTTCGAATCCAGCCCTGGCCCACCAAACAACAACGGCTGCAACCAAAAAATGGCCAGACGTTGTGGCAGGCGCCTGTAGTCCCAGCTACTTGGGAGGAGGAGGCACTCGCTTGAGCCCAGGAATTGGAGATTGCTGTGAGCTGTGATGCAACGGCACTCTATCCAGAGTGACAGCTTGAGGCTCTGTCTCAAAAAAAAAAAATAATGAATGAATAGATTCTAGTACTGGCTTTGTCATTATTAGCTCAGGTATCCCAGGCAAGTCGCTTGTTCTCTTTCCTTCACCTCTTATCTATAAAATAAGGTGGCTAGACAAGATAAGGAACCAAAGGCAGGAAATAAGGTAGAAAAATCTCAGGATTTCTGGAAGAGGATTGTAGCCTTTGATTTAGAAGACCAGGCTACCCAAAAGATACTCGTACTTTATCCATAGTCCCTGATGTTAATGGTTGATGGGAACAGAGTTTCCAACAGCAATTATTATAAATAAATTTCCAAAGATAGGAGTTTTAAAGACAGAATTTTAGAGCTCTTCTGGTCAACCCCTTTGCCTGTGGGTGATGAATTTGAGTCTCAGGACAGTTGTAGTATGTGCAAAGTCACAGTGAATGGCCTCTTGGACCCAAAGTTTCTCTGTTCTCTGTAACAGCCCTTTTCCCCCAACAACTTTGACCCTACAGTGAAATGCTCATTGACAGACTATTTCTGCAAGTGTATTTCAATGAAATCTATTCTTTATAATACAGCTAGCTGCAATTAAACCATGACCAGTCTTTATAACTGCTTCTGATATTCATCTGTAATTGCTTTGCTCAGTTTGTAATAAACTTCAAGACCTTGTTAGAAATAGTGCCAAGTTTCCACTACATCTATTCTAGTTTCTTTAATACTTGAAAGTTTTAGATGTCTATTTCAAATTATTTGCTTAATTTTGTATAATTTTCTTAACCACAGCACCCAAGCAATTCATAAGGTGGTTACAATGTAAATGAGGATATAAATGCCTATTAGGTCTACATCACTAAGGAACTTGCTTGTAATTCTTGGGCAGTTTCTACACTCCCTTACAGAAACAGAGTACTATTTCTTTTTGCTATCTTTAAGCTTCTTTTCAAAGTAATTTAGAATTAGTACGTAATTTTCCTTTTTGCTGTGGTATGTGGTGTAACATCATTTCACTTGGGATTAAGAATTAAGGTAGAAGTAGCAGATGTCTCAAAATTCTCCCCAGTTAGTCTGTTTAGGTATGCTAGCTTCAGTCCTATCATTAGGGCAGTATGCTTGTCAAACTTGTGAGGATTTTGTTGGTGTTACCAAAAGAAAAAGGATTACTATTTAAAAAAAGAAGAAGAAGAAAGAAACAAAGAAAAAATGGGCAGCACCTGTGGCTCAGTGGGTAAGGTGCCGGCCCCATATTCCAAGGGTGGCAGGTTCAAACCCGGCCCTGGCCAAACTGCAACAAAAAAATAGCCGGGCATTGTGGTGGGTGCCTGTAGTCCCAGCTACTTGGGAGGCTGAGGCAAGAGAATTGCCTAAGCCCAAGGAGTTGGAGGTTGCTGTGAGCTGTGACGCCACAGCACTCTACCGAGGGTTAATAAGGGAGACTTTATCTCAAAAAATAAAAAATAAAAGGATTCAAAACCAAGGGTTAATCATCTAGAATAGCAAACATTTTTGCAAACAGTGAATAAACCTAAAATCAATACTTCTAAGTTATGTTCTATATTCCTTATGGCTCTCCTCTTGGCTCTGCGTCTGGATCTGATCTAATTTTAAATGTTTTAGTGCAGGGCGGCGCCTGTGGTTAAGTGGGTAGGGCACCAGCCCCATATACTGAGGGTGGTGGGTTCAAACCCAGCCCCGGCCAAACTGCAACAAAAAAGTAACCAGGCGTTGTGGCAGGCGCCTGTAGTCCCAGCTACTCAGGAGGCTGAGGCAAGAGAATCGCCTAAGCCCAGGAGTTGGAGGCTGCTGTGAGCTGTGTGATGCCACGGCACTCTACCGAGGGTGAAAAAGTGAGACTCTGTCTCTACAGAAAAAAATAAAAAGTTTTAGTGAGGTTTAGGTACCCTGTCTACCTTCAGTTTCTTTCTGCAAGTGGCCTATTAGAGCTTCATTTTAAGCCTACTTTTTAAATATCCTAATAGACTTCCCTTATTTTATTACATGTTTCCCTTTTGTGCTAATATTTCATTATTTCCCAGTTTCTTAGTAGCATTATTAGAAAGAGAGGGAAGGAATAACACCATTGTGTTTCTCAGAAAATCTGATCCTTATGTTTATAAAACTGAATCATTACTGAGAAGGGCTTTCACTTTAAAATGTAATCAATCATTGCTCACTGGTTTTATAAAACCAAAGCTAAAGATTTTTCTGAAACGCCAGATGCTTATAGTCATGCATGCACAACTTCAGGTAAGCCTGGGGATATGTCTGCTCCTGAGCTTCTCCTTTTTAAGTGGGACAGCCACTTGTGTACCCTGTAGTGACCTGCCACTTCTCCACTCTTAAGGTAATCCTGGTACTTTCCTAAGTGGCCCATCCCACAGAGCACCCACCAGTCTGGGCTGTTGGTGGTAAAGGCTCTGCCTCTAATTAGCTTCATAAAAATCTTCCTCTGCAAGCAGGGAGCACAAATACTTTGGTTTTTACTATTTGTGATCATGTTTTAAATTCACATTCCACAATTCCCCTTTAGTTGAAGCCCTGAAGTATATGCCGTGTCTTCCTTATTTTTTCTACGTTAATCAAAGGTCTCTGCGGAGTGTTGAAAGGCATCTTTTTATTGTGATCCACAGCTAGACATTCCACACTTTAAAAAACCAAAGCCTACCCATACTGCATTGCTTTTGAGGGCTATTAAGATTGTATGTCTTTCTAATGCTTCACATTAAATAATTATTTTATTATTTTATTTTCCTTGAAATTTAACATTCTAAGTCAGTGTTGAGGAAAATGTGCAACACGTTAGAGAAGTGATGCATTCTCCCTTATATGCAAGGACATGGGTATATGTGTTACAGATGACAGTATATAATCCACCATTCATCTTCAGACCAGAAAGATAACTTGATAAACTGGTTATCCTAAAAGCATGATCATCACTGTTGGTCTTTGCAACCAACATCACTTTAGGCAGTTGCTAATCATTACCCCTGCTACAACAGACAGCACTCGACAATGTAAGTTAAAGACAAAAATATCTGGGTTGACTGATGAAGAAAGCCATTAAGTTTTATTTATTTATTTATTTTTGAGACACTCAAGCTCTTGCCCTGGGTAGAGTGCTATGGCATCACAGCTCACAGCAACCTCCAACTTTTAGGCTTAAGCAATTCTCTTGCCTCAGCCTCCCAAGTAGCTGGGACTACAGGCGCCTGCCACAACGCTCGGCTACTTTTTGGTTGTAGTTGTCATTGTTGTTTGGCAGGCCTGGGCTGGATTCGAACCGCCAGCTCTAATGTATGTGGCTGGTGCCTCAGCCACTTAAGCTACAGGTGCGGAGCCAAGCCTTAAGTTTTAACTTCCTTCATGTTATAAAAAAAATTGACAGAACTTTTGAGAGACCTTTGAGAATACTAAGGAAAACTCATTTAATCCTACAGTTATGTAACGAATTTCTTTTTAAAGAGGTGTTTTGGACATCAGTCTGCAATTACCCATTTCTACTAATTCACTCATTCAATGTTTAGTATGTGTTTGGTGGTGCTAGGAATAATACAAAATACAAAAATTAAGATAATCACTGTTCACTAAGAGCTCATCGATAGCATAATACAGTTACATAGCTAAATGTAACCAGATCTGTTTTTCAAATGTAGTCATCATCTGTAATTAAAGAAAAATGAAGTAAAACATCTGAAATCATGAGCTTACCAGTTGCTACTTTCTTGGAGGGAAGTGTAGAAGCATTAACATGTGGTTCTTTGGGTCATACTGCCCTCTGCTGACTTAATTACTATAATAACTAAGGACAACCTGGGTTTAGGGGATCAGATGATTGTGAGGAAACCTGCCACAGTAACTGCAGTTCTTTAAAGAATTCTATATAGAAGAGATGATATCCTATTAGCATACCTCATAACAGGATCAACAGATTAAATGATGGGGTGCAGTGGAAATTTGGAGGGAATGGGAATAAGCTAGTCAGAACTTTCTAAGGTAACTAGGCTATTAGAACCTAAGCCAGTGGTCCCCAAACTTGTCCATGCATGTAATCACTTGGGGAACTTAAAAATTTGTCTATTACTGTTCCCAGACATTGTGGTTTAGTTGGTCTTAGATAAGGCTTGGGCTTTGGGAACTTTTTTTTTTCTTTGCAGTTTTTGGCTGGGGCTGGGTTTGAACCTGCCACCTCCAGCATATGGGGCCAGTGGCCTACTCCTTTGAGCCACAGGTGCCATCCTGGGCTTCAGGATTTTAAGAGTCAATGTGAGAGAAGCTGGGAAGCACTTCTAGGCAACAGTGTTAGTCTACCAGGGTACAATAATTTGGAAAAATCAAAGTCAAACTGTCCTGTTTACCTTTGTTTTGCTAAGAAGCACCTGAGAATGATCACGCTGAAACTCACAGAGTACTGGAATTGGGAGGGAAATAAGATCATCTAGTTCAGACTGCAAATGGGCAAACCTAAGGGTACTAATAGCTCCCAGACATGTTAAATCTGCATAGTATTTTTAAAAACTTGAAATTAGTTGCCAACACTTAATGGAGAGCTTTCACATAAAAATCTAGAATCTAGCCTCTTTAAAAAACCAGTAGATCTGAGAACTTTGGACCTGCAAAGCAGCAGCAGGCCAGCGTTTACTAGTCGTTTAGTAGGAGTACCCTCTGGATACACACTTAGTGGTCCATGCCCTACTTACATTGGGTACCCAGAGTGAAATGCAAAATTTCCATTCCAACTTTGGCTAGTGACACTTCTATTGATAAAACCTGTAGTACACTAATTTTTCTGTGTAGTCATGTGATAACAACATAAATACTTCATGTTGAGCCTAAGGCCAACTGAAATCCCCTAGTCTTTTTTTATACGAAGTCAGATTTCTTCACCCCTAACTTACAAAGCTAATTTAAATGAGTATGTTACATTTATAATCTGTTTTATTTCATCTTGATGGGGTCATCCTGGGATGCTTTAGAGTTGTCACTGTCATCTATTAGCAACATTGGGTTGCCCCATTCTCAAATCAGATGTTTCTGATGCCTTCCAAGTCACTGATTTAAAAAATAAAGTTAAATATGACAGAGCCCTGTGAAATATCAATGAAGACCAAAATCACACCAATTTAGTAGGCAATAATTTGTTTAAATATCTGAATAGATGTCAGTGTACCACACCATCAAGGTCATTTTTTTTTAATCAACAAGGCTATTAGGAAACACTTTCAGGTACCAATTTATACTGTCTATTCCACTCCTAGCAATGTAACACACTATCAAAAGAAAAATGAGGTTAAGTGCTTGATCGCTCCAAGCAGGTTACTTACAATTACCTCATTTTCCAAATACTTATAAATCATTCTGCTGCACAGATACATTAAGCTTGTCAAAATCTGATTCTCTCCCCACTTTTGAGATAGAGTCTCGCTCTGTCGCTTGACCTAGCATGCTGTGGTGTCAGTCTAGCTCACAGCAACCTCAAATTCTTGGGTTCAAGTGATCTTGCTTCAGCCTACTGAATAGGCTGGACACCCGCCACCAGGCCAGCTAATTTTTTTATTTTTAGTAGAGATGAGATCTCGCTCTTGTTCAGGCTGGTGTCAAATTCCTAAGCGCAAGTGATCCTCCCACCTTGGCCTCCCAGAGTGCTAGGAATATAGGCATGAGCCTCCACACTGGGCCTGATTTCCCATTTTTAAAAGTCAGGATGCTAGAAGTCATTAGCTATTTTTTTGCTACAGGATAGCTGGCTACTTTAGGATCTGCCAAAGCCCCCTTTGAAGCTTTATTCTGATGGGAATGAAGTTGAGATCATAAAGAAATTCAATTACGCAGAATTCAGAACTCAGGAGAACAAGGAAATAGAAATCATGCACGTAAAACCAAGAATTTGCTAATATTGAGAAACCTGAGTCAGAGCATATTAAGAGCCACACATGGCAGACATTTCTTTTTCAATGTGAAAAGTAACAGATTAAAAAAGGAACTTTTAGTGTAACCACACTTAATGCCATTCTGATCCAATGGCTATCTCAAAACAGGCAAAGAGTTTTAAATTAACTTGTCCAATTTGGAAACCACTTGGTATGCCACGGTCATCCTGGTAGGAAAGTCCAAGTTCTTATACTCTCTGATAAACTCTCGAAAGCACAGTTTCAGTCCTAGGAAGCTGATCCTCTGAGGATTATTTTGGGATTCTTCGGAGTTCGTTCATGAGCCAAAGGGCACTACTGAGCAGAGCCAAGGAGCCTGACTGGTGAGTGGCAGCCAAAGGAGTTGGAACATACATCAACAGAGTGCTAATGCCCAAGCCCACCTGTTACAGAGAAAAGAAAGCAGTAAGAAAAGCAGTAACCACAAATTCAGACTGAAAATGACCAGGTATGGATAACTGGATACACAAACCTTTACGCTATCCCATCAGAACATTTAAAATATATGTTTTTTGGTTTTTTTGATTAGAAGGCCTGGGCTGGGTTCAAACTCATCGGCCCGTGCATGGGAAATACATGTATTTTTAATTTCACAAGCAAATATGCTTACAAGGAAGGAAATTTGAATAAAATAGATAAATCTAAAATTCTCTTTATCTTTCATCCCATTACAGTTCCCGGTTACCAGTTTTTACACACTTATACTTTTTTTTTTAAGAAACAGGGTTTTGCTCTATTGCCCAGACTATAGTGGTATGATCACTACAGCTCATACAGCTCACTACAACCTCCAATTCCCCAGCTCAAAAGATCCTCCTGGCTCATCCTCCCAGGTGGGCAGGACTACAAGTGCACACCACCATACCCTGCCTTTTTTTTTTTTTTTTAATATTTTGTAGAGATGGGGTTTTGCTAGGTTGCCCAGGCTGGTCTCAAACTCCTGGCCTTAAATGATCTTCCCATCTTGGCCTCCCAAAGTGCTGGGATTATAGGCATGAGCCACCAAACCTGGCTCCACACTTATACTTTTATATAACTGTTTATAGAGAAACGTAGTTTTGTGCTTTTAAATATACTGTTCTGTCACTTGCTTTTTTTCCCACTTAACAGTATATATCTTGAGATCTTAGTATTTTACACTGCTGTACAGTATTCCACAATGTGGACTACCATAGTTTATTTAACTACTTAGGCTGTTTCCAATTTTTCACTGTTCTATGATGAATTTCCTTATACAAAGCTCTTTGTGCATTAAACTACTTCTAGGGCAGATACCAATAAGTCAATTTACTGGGGTAAAGGATTATATATTTAATACTCTAAAAGATATTGCTAAATTATCCTCTGAAAAAAAGCCATATCAACTGTTCTAAGAATATTTGAAGGTATTCATTTTGAAGGTATCCATTTGCCTACATACAAGCTTACATTTGATTAATTTTTCCTTTTCTTTTTTCATCTCTTTACAATGGCACAGACACAAAATGGTACTCATTGTTTTAATCTGCTCCTCTCTGATCATGAGTGAGGCTGAATAGCCCTTCTTGTTTATGGGTCATTCACCAATAATAATTCTGTTAGACTTGTGTATTGATATCCTTTACTTAGTTTCTGGTTAATAATCTTTTAAACTATTATAAATTATGGAGAATATTTTCTCTATGACCTTTCCTTTTTAACTTTGTTTTGGGGATACTGTCAGACCAAAAACGAAGTTGTTTATACCTGTGTATATGCCAAAGCCAGCAGAGTCACTGCTGCCACCTTGGTCCTTCTAGGCAGGGCGATTCTCCGGGAAAGGAAGTAGAGAGCGGTAATGGCAGTGACTGAAGCGATTCCCTGCAGGGAAGAAAGACTCTCATCACAAGTGCCAGGTTTCCACTCACCTTACAAGGATCTCCTCTGGATCCACTGGGCTCCCATGAAGTACTTCCCTGCACCAGTTACATAACTGCTCTTCAGTTCTACCCTGATCATTTCTCAGCCTCCTCCACAATCCTCTTCTGCTTGCCACTTACATGTTGGTATTACCCAGGGGTTCACCTAAAGTTCTGCATGTATCACTTTATACATACTCTGTGACCTTTTATCTACCTTCCAATGTGGGTATCCCCCCTCACTTTTTAAATTATCTTTTGCATTCACACCCCTAATTTTATCTCTACTCTCATCCTATATTCTTAAAGCTGGGTGATCCAGCACACAAGGGTTACAATTTTCCTGGGCTGTAAGTGGAGAAGGTGGTGGTGCTAACAGCTGGTGCTGGAAAAGACCTAACTTCTCATTTTCATTTCCACCCCTTCAGAACAAGGATCCAGGACTGGCAATAAGGTCTCCTTTCCCCTTCCCTAAATGTTTCTTTATCAAATCTCTACATCTACTTCACTTCTTTTCCTTTTCAGAGCTGTCCACAATGATAACTTCACCCAGATTTTACTTATACCAAAATATTGTGTGGCGGTGGGAACTGAGCCCATCCCAGGTAACTTGCTCCAGCCTCAGTCCCCTTGCATACCTGAGTTCTCCAGACCCCTCTCTCTGGATGTGCTACCATCACCTCACACTCAACATGCCTCAATCTGATGCCCTTCCCTAGCTCAACACTCATTCTGAAGGGTCCATTTCTGTTAGTAGTGTTTCAAACATGCCACAAGAGACTTTAAGACCTCCTTTGATCTTTCTTCACCTTTATTCCTAACAGCCAATCTCACTAACTCTCCATTCCTCTCACTCCCCACTCCCAGCACGCAGCCTGGATGCCCTCTCTCCCTTGCACTGTGTAGCAGCACCACTGCCTGTTGCCATTTCCTCACCACTGATCTTTCCCTGCTCCAGTTCTTTATGCCCAGGCTCCAAGCCAATCTTTACATGGCCCATCGCAGGTTCTCAAAACATTATAGCTTAAATAAACTGAAAAGTATTACTGATGCTCCTGGCCCCTGGGGTGCTAGTTCATCTCTAATAGCTCTGTGCTTGAAAATCATGTTCTCTGCAACTCCCTCTCTACACAACTTCATTTCTGCTGAGATGACTCTCCCCATATGTGTAGAATTGAGGGATGTTATCATTTGCCAGGTGGTAAAAGGCAAATAATCTTTGCCTATTTGATCTTTAAGAAGCCAGCGATACCCTGAAAGCTAGAATTTGGCTGGAGAAGGTGTGAGTAATGAGGACAAAGACATCAGATCAGAGACTAGAATTTCTTCCAGAAGGAACAGGAAATACAGTTCCTGCTCTACCCTCTCATGGTTGCCATCAATCCGTGCTTCCCTGACACCCCAAAGCCTGTGAGAGGCTCCTGTGCTCTCTGGCAAGTAAACACCAGTCACACCTACCAGAATCCGGTGGTCAAACTGCACCATGGTGGGATTCTCAAAAACATTCCTCAGGATGGGGGAGAACGTAAAGAGGTCCTCTGGAATCCAGGATTCTCCCATTTTGGGGAAGGAGTTGTATACAAGCCCAGCATCCAACCCTGCCACAAAAGCCCCTGTATTCCAAGGTAAATGGTATTTATTAAAATGAGAGACACAGGAAAAAGCCTATCATACCAGAGTTGGGCAAAAGGAACAGTCAGAGAATAGCAGAAAGACCTACAACAGAGGCTCTTGAATAGGGAATATATACACCACAATCACCAGAGGAACTTACCTGCTCCCGCTCCAAGATTCTGCCTCCCCTAGAGAAGTGATAAGATGCTCTGGAGAGGCCTATTGGTTTAGAAAAATTCCCTTAGTAACAATGATGCCCTCCCCACCCCTGCTAAATATTACTGATCTACTTAGGAAATGCTCTTCCCTCAGATATCTGCACAAATGACACCCTCATTTCCTTAGGTCTCCACTCAAATGCTACCTTATCTAACAGCTGTGTCTTAAGGATCTTAAGTAAAATGGCACTCTCCTCCCCACCTTTCTCTATCTCCATATCCTGCTTTATTTTTCTTCATAACACTGACTACCATCTGACACATTATTATTATGATTTTTTTTTTTTGAGACAGAACCTCAAGCTGTCATCCTGGGTGGAGTGCTGCGGTGTCATAGCTCACAACCACCTCCAACTCCTGGGTTCAAGCGATTCTCCTGCCTCCACCTCCCAAGTAGCTGGGACTATAGGCGCCCGCCACAACGCTCAGCTATTTATTGGTTGCAGCCGTCGTTGTTGTTTGGCGGGCCTGGGCTGGATTTGAACCCACCAGCTCAGGTGTATGTGGCACCTTAGCTGCTTGAGCCACAGGTGCTGAGCCTATTTTTTTTGTTTTTGAGATAAGGTCTTGCTCTACTGCCTGGGCTACAATGCAATAACATAATCATAGCTCATTATAACCTTAAACTCCTGGGCTTATGTGATCCTCAGTCTCTTGAGTAGCTAGGACTATAGATACATGCCACCAGGGCCAGTTAATTTTAGTATTTTTTGTAGAGTCAGGGTCTTGTTGCTCAGGCTGGTCTCAAACTCTTGGTCTCAAAAAAGCAATCCTCTCACCTCAGCCTCCCAAAGTGCTAGGATTAGAGGCTTGAGTCACTATGCCCAATCCACAGTATGTTTTTATTGTGTATTATTAATTTTCTCCAAGTACTCAATAAATGTTTGCTGAATGAACAAAGAATTGAGAAGAAACCCAAACTTATAAAAAACTAAATCCTAGATGAATATATAGAGAAGGTTATCTGGTCAAAGAAGATTCAGAGAAATTTAGTCCACATTCCTTATTTTTGCAAATGCCACTTTTAAAGTCAAAATTCATGCTCTTATACCAAAAAAATGAAAAGAAAAAAAGAGTATATCACTGGTTTGAATTATTATTTTTACTCCAGGGCAGTGATGTCTAATAAAATTTTCTATGAGAATGGAAGTGTTCTATATCTCTGCTGGACAATAATTAATAGCCACTAGCCACATGTGCCTATTTAGCATTTGAAATGTGGCTAGTATGACTGCAGAACTAAATTTTAAGTTTTATTTAATCTTAATTTAGGTTTAAATAACTACATGAGGCTATGGATTCCTCTCTCAGATAGTTCTAGACTGAGAGGAGGAGGTGGAGGTGTGGTTTAAAGAAAGAAAAACTTCTGTGTTGGTGTCTCTGTGCCCATGAACTTCTTACCTTCGACCATCTTTGAGGGTAGCCCTTTGGTCTGACACATTTTAGTGTAATATGATAAATTACATATATTACAATAATGTTTACATAACATAACAACTAACATTTATGTAGCCTTTGCTGTATGCCAGGTACTATTCTAAGCACATCACCTATATTACTCATATTATTGTCATAATCTCTCTTTTGTAGGTAAGGTATGTAAGACCCTGAATGGTCACAGGGCTTGCTGACATCAAACAGTGGTGAAGGTAATGTGGACGGTCTAATTCTAGGTATATATTCGATATTTTGTTCAACTGACAAAGTAAAATATTTAAAAGGAAAAGGAACAGAACACAGAGGGTGAAGATAGTGGGCATAAGAGACAGGTGTGAAAGGGAACTAAGAAGATGCAGAAGGAAGGGGCAAGCCATGGGGCAAGAGATCCCACCTCAGCATGGAACGCACACAGGCCACGTGTGACGAGAAGAACCCTACCTGAGAGAGCCGTAAGAAACACCAGGCCTGCTGTTCCATGAGCAAATCGTCTCAGCCATAGGAGTTGACGAGTTTCAGGCAACTAAATAAGAAAGAAAATCATTCATATAAACCATATTGCAGGAACCATGAGAGGCAGCAAAGATCGTGGTCAAACCCAAGTGACAACTTAAAATCAGCTCTTCTCTGACCCCTAGACTCCCGGCAGATATTCTGTTCCAACACACATCATATTTTACCCCAATTACACATTTGTCTGTCTTCCATGCTATCCCGTAAGTTTTGTAAAAGTAGAAACTGCCATCTGTCTTTCTTACTATAGTAATCGTAGCCTAGTGATTGGCATGGAGGGACTCATTATGTGTCTGTTCAATAACTGAATGACTTATACTATTTACGCAAAAAATGTTTCATCATAGTTAAAATGATGCAGCTAAATACATATGACTGAATTTTCAAGTTGTGAGTAATATTAGGGCTTAGCAAATATAGTTAGAATCAAAATTGCATAAATTGCTTACAGTGGAGATTCCTGCATTTACTGTTTTTGGAAAAGTCAAAATTTGTTTTTATTTTTATGATAGCAAACTTCAGATACTAATCAGTGAATCATCACATATTAAGAACTTTACAAACAGGTGATTATAAAGATACAAACCAGAAAGCCACCCTCAAATAGTTTATATGCTAGTATGTGAACAGGTATCACATATTAATAGTAGCGCTGTCTGGGCAGCACCTGTGGTTCAGTGAATAGGGTGCCGGCCCCATGTACCGAGGGTGATGGGTTCGAACCCAGCCCCAGCCAAACTGCAACAAAAAATAGCCAGGTGTTGCAGAGAGTGCCTATAGTCCCAGCTACTCGGGAGGCTGAGGCAAAAGAATCGCTTAAGCCCAAGAGTTTGAGGTTGCTGTGAGCTGTGATGCCACAGAACTCTACTAAAGGCAACATAGCGAAACTCTGTCTCAAAAAAAATAAATAGGGCAGCACCTGTGGCTCATTGAGTAGGGTGCTGGCCCCCGTTAGCGAAGGTGGCAGGTTCAAACCCAGCCTCCGCCAAACTGCAAAACAGAAAAATAGCCCAGCATTGTGGCCGGCGCCTGTAGTCCCAGCTACTCGGGAGGCTGAGGCAAGAGAATCGCCTAAGTCCAGGAGTTGGAGGTTGCTGTGAGCTGTGTGACACCACGGCACTCTACCGAGGGCGATAAAGTGAGACTCTGTCTCTACAAAATAAATAAATAAATAAATAAAATAAAATTTAAATAACTGACTTGGTGCCCATAGCTCAGTGAGTAGGGCGCCAGCCATACACACCAAGGCTGGCGGGTTTGAGGCCGACCCAGGCCTGCTAAAAAACAATGACAACTGCAACAAAAAAAATTGCTGGGCATTGTGGCGGGCACCTGTAGTCCCAGCTACTTGGGAGACGGAGGCAAGAGAATCGCTTGAGCCCAAGAGTTTGAGGTTGCTATGAGCTGTGATGCCATGGCACTATACCAAGGGTGACATAGTGGGTCTGTCTCAAACAAAAAAAAAAAATTTAAATAGCCATATGTAGCTACTGCTACTATGTTGGACAGCATACTAATTGACTCTCATCTCGAATCCTTTCTGTAATTAATGGGAATGTAAATAAATAAAAGAATTGATAGAATGTGTGTGACCTCAGACAGGAGGCTGCCCCCACACATTCCTTGCCAAGAATGGGGCCTTCAGTACCCATTCTGCCTGCATCAGAAAGTCATCAGAAACCTTCAAGAGTACAATTTCAGTAGCCAGAGGGTGTATATATGTATAAGTGTGGAGGTGAATGTGTGTGTATAGGGCTGAGTGGGGAAGACAGTAATAGGGATTGAAAAGAAAGAATAGATTGTCAGGAAGTAGAATCTACAAATATAGGCAATTTATTTTAGAAGGCTGGCTTTGAAAGCCAGGAAAACAGGAATTATTCACATGTGGATTGTCTACGAGATCAATGTTTCGATCCATCTGGGTACTCTGTGGGAGTAACTGCCAAATCAACATCTCTAGTCTTTACTGGATCAAAGCCTTAACTCCAAGTACCTAAAGGATGATTTTACTCAAGAGCCTGTCATCTCAAACTTCTCTCCATGAAGAGCTTACTTGGGTTAATCCATAATTTTAATACCTAATACGCATTTTTTTTAAATACTGGGAAAAAGATGTCCTACAAGAGTGTGGTGCTATTATTAATGAAGCCTAAAAAAATCAGACCTTGCTTCTAAAGCAAAACATAAAATGTAAAAACTAGTATTTTCCTTTCATCAGCATATAGAAAAATACTTCTAGACAAAATTTCAGGAGTAACTATATTGTTAGACTTGAATGGCGGTCCTCATTTAACCAACAACACAATATGCCTCTTGTACACCACCAAAAGTTCTGAAATAGCTCTGTTCTAATTTTCCTTGCCTCATCATCCCTTCTGGGAGTCAAAATTAAAGTGGTCAAGATGTCTTTTGTTGGGACTCTTTCCCATTTTTTAAAAACTTCATGTTTGGCTCGGCGTCTGTGGCTCAACGGGCTAAGGCGCCAGCCACGTACACCTGAGCTGGCGGGTTCGAATCCAGCCCGGGCCCACCAAACAACAATGACGGCTGCAACCAAAAAATGGCCGGGCGTTGTGGCGGGCACCTGTAGTCCCAGCTAC
>CAUYRH010103126.1:0-13829 GCA_963574655.1 Perodicticus potto | reverse complement strand
TAGAGTGTTCATCGATCTTGAGGGATAGTAAATGGTGTTTAGGAGGAATAAATGGACCCAGGAGACAGAAATTAACTTAGAAATGATTCTCTTTGGAATCTGAATAAGGTCAAGAGAGAGACATGATCTTGTGAAAAAGTCTGTCCAGGTATGGTTGCATGTTTCAGTTTTTTCTGCAATTGGTCAAGAGATTACAGGGAGGGCAGGAAAGGCAATTATGTTTTGTTTGACAGGTCTAGTCTTAAGGTAGAAAAGGAAAGATAAGGAAAAGCCTCATCTTGTGCTTTGGGAGAGATGAGAGACAAGAGGAAGGGGAAGGCCAAGAGTCCTTGAGGCCAAGAGGTTGCTGCATGTCAAAGCATTATATTTGGGATGTCATTTTCTGAACCCCCAACATCAGGATGGCCAACACTTCTATGACAAAAGATAGTTTAAGTAGGGAAAAGCATAACCAGTTTATTTAGTCAGTTTTACATGATGCAGAATCTTTAAGAAATGAAGAACCCGGGCGGTGCCTGTGGTGTAGTGCTAGGGTGCTGGCCCCGTTTACGGAGGGTGGCGGGCCCTGGCCAACCTGAGCAAAAAAATAGCTGGGCATTGTAGTGGGCACCTGTAATCCCAGCTACTCTGGAGGCTGAAGCAAGAGAATCACTTAAGCCCAAGAGCTGGAGGTTGCTGTGAGCTGTGACACCATGGCACTCTACCAAGGGCAACAAAGTGAGACTCTGTCTCAAAAAAAAAAAAGAAAAGAAAAGAAGAACCCAAAGACCCTGGGAAACAGTGTATTTTTGTGTTTCGGCTCAGTAAGAACAGTTAACCATGTAGAAATGTTATTGAACAAAAGGGTTTAACATAATGGCGATAGACTGAAAAAGAACACCCAGCACAGTTAGTCTAGATTCTTCCTGTGCTCTCTGTTTCATGTTTTTCTCTTGGATAGGGAGCAGGATACCTCTGGAATGAGAATCTTCAAGGGAAAAAGGAGAAGTGAGAAACTAACCTTTTAAGGCTTTATGGCTTGCTTTTCTGGAGGCATTCCAATTTCTTTGTTCCAGTTGGAGGTGTTCCAATTTCTATGTTCTGCCTTGGGGAAGACAAATTCTGGTTTTTATGATTGACTTGCTTTGGGGAAGAAAGAGGAATGGGAGACAGGAAGACAGAAAAAGGTCAGAAAGACCTTGCTCTCAAGGCGTGGTTCACATCTGTAATCCTAGCACTCTGGGAGGCTGAGACGGGTGGACTGCTTGAGCTCAGGAGTTCAAGACCAGCCTGAGCAAGAGGGAAACCCCGTCTCTACTAAAAATAGAAAAAATGAGGTGGACATCATGGCAAGCACCTGTAGTCACAGCTACTCAGGAGGCTGAGGAAAGAGGATCTCCTGAACTCAAGAGTTCAGGGTTGCTGTAAGCTATGATGATGCCACAGCACTCTACCCAGGGCGATAGAGTAAGTCTTTGTCTCCAAAAAAAAAAAAGAAGAAGAAAAAGACTTTGCTTCTGAGAAAGGTACACAGCTCTATTAGTGTACATGAGGGGGAAATTATGGAGTGACTACCCTACCATGCAATGGGATAAGATGGTTATATATACCTTCTTCTTAGGGAAAGGAGAGATAAGGAAGTGTGGGTGATTTCAGAGGGTTAGTAAATGATTGTTAGGGGAATCGAGTGGAGTAGAAGAACATAGTCAACGGCCTGGGATAAAGGCTGTGTGTCCCATAGAGCAGAAAGTGGTTTGTGACAAAAGTCCATCCAGGTTTGTTATTAGACTTCAGTCTTCCTGCAAGTATGAGTTCAGTTCATGAAAACTCAGAGACAAGACCAGAGGTAATTGTTTTCTTCTTTGGCAGGTCCATACTTTAGGCAGATAAGGGAACTTCAGAGAACAACTTTATCCTGTGTTTTGGGAGAGGCAGAGGACTAAGAGACAAAGGTGAGGGGAAAGTTCAGACAGAAGTTGAGACAGCCTCTTCAGTTCAGCTTGTCAGCACTGTATTGTGGAGTTCTATTTCTGAGCCCCAGCGTCAGTATTCCAAGGTGCCCTACCATGAGGTCTCATGTTCTAAGTCCCAACCCTAGGCTATATATTCTCAGTTCTTTCAGCCATAAGGTTATATAATTTGAGTTCCTTCAATATTGTTGCCTACTTCTGAGGGCATCCCCATTTTTCCACTTTATAAAGTGGCACCTAGAATGAATAAACTACTTTAAGCCTAGTGTTAAACAGACCTTTTATCTTCTTCTTTCTAGAAACTTTTCTTCTATTAGTTCCCTCAAAGTAATCTTTTTTGGCAACAACATCACTTTTGATTCTTGTTATATATTATTGAGAAGATTATTAAAAATAAAATCTCCTTCCAAGCTAGCTTTCCTGGCAGTTTTTCTTTACCTACCCAGCTTCATGTTCTTCATTTGTTATAGGCCTTGATTTCAGATTCTTTACACATGATTTGATATATGAAGAGATTTTCTCATTTAATCTTCCTGGTTTCTTTAGTAACCTCTCTAGCATCCTTTCCCTTTTTATCCCCCGTCAAGGTTATATATGGCATTGTTTTCATTTTTGACTGCTGACCTGTGTTCTTTTATACTTGGGAGAGTACCTTAACAGGTACTCTGTGTCTCTGTTTTGTCTGAACATTTTACAGCCCATATTTCTATAAACTAGAAAACATGTTCACTTTCTAAGAAATTTAAAGCTGTTTACTGTTTCCTTTCTCAGGTTATTATGAATCCTAAAGTGATAATGAATTTTTTATCATTTGTAGGTCCTTTTTCATGATGATGGTAGTGTAAAAGGAATTGCCACTAATGATGTAGGGATACAAAAGGATGGTGCACCAAAGGTGAGCCTTTTAATGATGATAATAATAGGTATATGCCTAACAAACAAATAAATAAAAAAGAACCAACTTAAACTCAATAATTTAGGTTTTGCTACAAAATATACATTAATTATGTGGATGTAAGATTATAATTATTAGTAGAGAATTTTTCTCTCATTGTTAAAAAATTTAGAAGCGGCTTTGAGCTAAAAATGATTTATGCAAGTAGTTATAGCATGTTTAAGAATAATTTTTTTTAAGTTAAAATCATGACTCATACAAATATAAAACAAACACAGTAGCCCAACTACTCGGGAGGCTGAGGCAAGGGAATTGCATAAGCCCAAGAGCTAGAGGTTGCTGTGAGTTGTGATGCCACGGCACTCTACCAAAGGCAACAAAGTGAGACTCTGTCTCTTAAAAAAATAAAAAATAAAAAAACACAGTCAAAGATTTTATTTTTTCCACAATGTTTATTTTTATGGATTAGAATCATTTGCATTATTATCAGTAGGTAAATACAGATAGACTTTGGCCTGACTTTAACATCTTTTGGTAGATGTAAAACCCGATTATAATCCTCTCATTCAAAATACAAGCCTGAATGGTTTTCAGAATTTATATATTTGAATCTGTGAAAGAAAAGCCATTAGAATATGGAGCTCTCATTCTGTAAGTTTCCTTGGAAAAGGCAAGAAAAAAATAACCTTGCTTTTCTATAATAGGAGCAAAACACAAATTAACGTCTCAATAAATTAACCTGTCTGTTCCTACTTATTTGTTTATTACCCAACTAGATTATAAGCTCCATGTGGACAGACAGTATAAAGGGTTACTCCATTACCTGTTATGGTGCCAGGTACATAGGGTCTCAGTAGATATCTGCTAACTGGTAGTGTAGGAATCTAGACTGCAGTCTCCTCTGGCAGATCTTCCTGCTTCTCACTATTTACTGCTTAAAAAGTAAGTGGCAAAGCAAGAAGGGAGGCAAAGTTAGCAGACTAGAAGCAGCCCGCACATGCCACTAGAAGAAGATTGAAAGCTGCAAGTAGATGCTCACCTAAAGATAGACTCTCTTGGAGAGAGCATTGTCAGTCACCAGAGAACCAGTCGCAGACACTGAGAGTTAAGGAAATAGGGACGGGGAGTTCCACTCACCATGATTGGAAGATCCGTGGGGAAGATGCCTACATGTGGAGAAGAGGTACAGGAGAGAGCCCAGAGTCCTTTGCTGCCCATATAGATACTATGGCTCAAGCTGTGGGCCCCCCCACCAGCACAGGCCACCATGTTGATCAGGGAACTGCTTGTCATCTAGAGTGAAGTTGCACTTGAAAACAGTCTCAGCAGGGACTCATTGGTCTCCGTTCTAGGGTTCCCACAGCTGACACCACCCTGCACTCTTAGATCTGGAGCTCACGGTTTACACAGGGATTGGCTTTGCTGCCCCAACATCACCTCTTGGTTGTCCAGGGAGGGAGCAGGAACAGCACATAAACTAGCATGCCTCTGACTGGGAGCTGGGTACCACCCCCACCAGGGAATTCTGGTAGAGCTAAGGAGGTCCCACAGTAGCAGCCTCAGTAGGATGTAAGTAGGAGAGAGCCTCGGCCACCCAGTGTCCCAGCCCCCACAGCCTCACACTCTAACCAGTGAAGCAAGCCCCTCAGCCTGTGTGTTGCCACACCAAAGCCCACACCCCTACAGATCTGGGCATGGAGGTCAATTGAGGCCCATGTCCCACAATTCAACAAGAAAACACAATTCTCATATATGGTGCACCCAACAGAGGTGCACCTAACCCAGTTTCATAAAGCAAATTCTTCTCTATCTTAGCAAAGAAATAAACAGTAACATCTTAATTACCAGGACTTCACCCCACTTAACAATACTGGACACATCATCGAAGCAGAAAATGAATAAAGAAACACTGACTTTAAACAGGACTCTAGAACAAATGGACTTAACAGCATTTATAGGACATTCTACCCATAAAACTGCGGAATATACATTTTTCTCATCAGCATGAGACATTTTCTCACATTTATCATAGGCCACAAAACAAGTCTCAGCAAATTCAAAAACCAAAACCATAGGAAATATCTTCTTAGACTAAAGTGGAATAAAACTAGAAAAAATTCCAAGAGAAACACTGAGATCTACGCAAAGTCATGAAAATTAAACCACGTGCCGCTGAACAATCCTTGGGTCAATGATCAAATTATGATGGAAATCAAAAAGAGTCCTTTAACTAAATGACAAAGGGAGCACAAGCTTTCAAAATCAGTGGGATACAGAAAAAGCAGTGTTAAGGGAAAAATTCTTAGCCTCAAATGCCTACATCAAAAAGATAGAAAGATCACAAATTAATAACCTAATGTGACATCTCTAGGAACTAGAAAAAGTACAGCAAACCAAACCCAAAGACAGCAGAAGAAAAGAAATAACAAAGCTCAGAGCAGAACTAAATGAAATGGAAACCTTACAAAAAAGGATCAATGAAACAAGTAGTTGGTTCTTTGAAAAGATAAATAAAATTGATAAGCCACTAGCCACATTAACCAGAAATTGAAGAGAAAGAACTCAAATAAGTTTGATCAGAAAGAAAAAGGTCATTGCAACTGATACCACAGAAATACAAAATGCCATCTGCAAATACTATAAAAACCTCTACACTGACCAAAAAGCCTAGAGGAGGTGGACAAATTCCTAGGAACACATAACCTCTGAGACTCGATCAGGAAGAAATAGAAATCCTGAGCAGACCAATAACAAGTAGCCAGAGTGAAGCGGTGATAAAAAGTCTTCCAATAAACAGGACCTGGACCAGAAGGATTTGGAGCCAAATTTTACCAGGCTCACAAAGAAGAAATGGTACCTGTCCTACAGACACTACTCTGTAACACCAAGAAGGATGGAATCCTCCTTAACTCCCTCTGTGAAGCCAGTATCACTCTGATACCAAAGCCAGGAAAGGATACAAGAAAAAGAGAAAACTATAAACTAGGATCTCTTATGAATACAGACGAAAAAATTCTCAACAATAACAACAAAAAATTAGCAAACCAAATTCAATGGCACATAAAAAAGATAATCCACCATGAACAAGTAGGTTTTAGCCCAGGGATATAAAGATGATTTAGCATATGCAAATTAATAAACATTTTTTACATGATTTACCATGCAGACAAAAACAAAGACCTCATGATAGTTTCAGTATATGCAGAAAAAGCATTAGGTAAATCCAAACCCTTTCATGGTGAAAACACTCAGCAAACTAGGAACATACCTAAAAAGTAGAAAAACCATATTTGACAAACCCACAGCCAGCATCATAGTGAATGGGGAAAAGTTGAAAGCATTCCCCCTAAAAACTGGAATAAGACAAGGCCCACTGTCATCACTGCTGTTTAACAGAACTAGAAGTCCTCACCAAAGCAATCAGGCAATAGGGAAAAAAAGGACATCTGGACAATCTGGAAAGAGGAGGTCATACTATCCCTATTTTCTGACAAGATGATCTTGTATCTAGAAAACCTCCAGTAAAAGACTCCTGGAATTGATAAAAAATTCAACAAAGTCTCTGGTTATAACATCAGTGTACACAGATCAGTAGCATTTCTTTATACTAACAAGAGTCAAGCTTAGAGACAAATAATGGAATCAATACCATTCACAATAGCTGCAAAGAAAAATGCCTAGAAATATACTTAACCAAGGAGGTGAAAGATCCCTATGAGGAGAACCATAAAACACTGATGAAAGAAATTATAGATGACACAAACAGATGGAAAAACATACCACATTCATGGACTGCTAGAATCAATATCAGAATGCCCATACTGCCCAAAGTGATTTAGAGATTCAGTACAATCCCCATCAAAATGCTAATGTCATATTTCGTAGATTTAGAAAAAATAATCCAGCTTTATTTGGAACCCCAAAGAGCCCAAACAGACAAAGCAATCCTAAGCAAAAAGAACAAATCTAGAGGCATCACATTACTTTGAATGGTACTACTTGGCTATAGCAACCAAAACAGCATAATAGTGGTATAAAAGTAGAGACCAGACCCATGGAACAGAATAGAAAACTCAGAAATAAAACCATCTACTTACAACAAACTGATGTTCAACAAAGCAGACAACAAAATACACTGTGAAAAGGAAGCTCTATTCAATAAATTGCACTGGGAAAATTGGATAGTCATACTCAAAAGAACGAAACCCCTGTCTCTCACTACTGACAAAAATTAATTCAAGATGGATAAGAGGCTTAAAGGTAAAGCATGAAATCTTAAAAATTCCAGAAGAAAATGAAGGAAAACTCTTCTAGACATTGGCCTAGGCAAATACTCCAAAGGCAAATATAGCAATAACAAAAATAAAGAAATGAGACTTAAAAAGCTTCTGCACAGCAAAGGAAACACCAGAGTGAATAGACAGCCTACAGAATGGGATAAAATATTCACAAATAATATATCTTATAAAGGTTTACTGTCTAGAATTTACTAAGAATTTAAATCAACAAGAAAAAAAACACCATTGAAACATGGGCAAAGGAACATGAATAATAAATTTTTCAAAGGAAGATAGAATAGATAAGTGGGCAAAAAACATAAGAATAAAGTCACCAGGAAAATGCAAATGAAAACCATAATGAGGTACCACCTCACACCTATCAGATGGCTATTATTAAACAGTCAAAATATGGTAGATAACTGGCACGGATCCAGAGAGAAAGAAATACCTGTACAGTGTTAGTGGGACTGAAAATTAGTACTATGGAAATTCCTCTAGGAAATAAAGGTGGACATACCATTAGATCCAGTAATCTCACTACTGAGTATCTATGCAAAAGGAAGTGAAGTCATTTTATCAAGAAGGCACTTGACGCTGGATTGTTTATCACATCACAATCACAATTGCAAAGATGTGAAATCAACATAAATGCCCATCAATTCACAAATGGATAAACTAAATATATACATACATGTACACACGTATACATAACGTACATACATACTACTCACTCATAAAAAGGAATGAAATCATTCATTTGTTGCAACTTGGATGGAACTATAGACCATTATCCTAAGTGAATTCTCTCAGGAATGGAAAACCAAACATCATATATTCTCACTAATAAATGGGAGAACCCATGGGCACAAAGTGATATAAAGGACATGAGAAACCAAAAAGGAGGATGGGTGAAAGTGGGTGTGTGGGATTAAAACTTACCTGTTGAGTACAGTGGACACTGTTCTAGTTACAGGCACACCAAAAGGCTTGACTTAAGCAGTATTCAAGGACTTCATATAACAAAGATTCCTGTATCTCGGAAGTGCTCCGCACCCTCCCTGCTCTTTTAATTCTTAAAAATTTAACCATTCAATCAACTACTTTTGAAGTAAAAAAGAAAATATTTAAAAAACTACAAGAAGGCGGTGCCTGTGGCTCAGTGAGTAGGGCACTGACCCCATATACCAAGGGTGGCGGGTTCAAACCCAGCCCGGGCGGAACTGCAAAACAAAAAAATAGCCAGGCATTGTGGCGGGCATCTGTAGTCCCAGCAACTCGGGAGGCTGAAGCAAGAGAATCGCCTAAGCCCAGGAGTTGGAGGTTGCTGTGAGCTGTGTAATGCCACGGCACTCTAACAAGGGCAGTCTGTCTCTACAAAAAAAAAAAAAGGCTTGGCGCCTGTGGCTCAAGCAGCTAAGGTGCCAGCCAAAAAAAAAAAAAAAAAACTACAAGATATACATAAAATTTAAATTAGGTTCCACTTTAAAATAGTACTTTTAGTTTTATTTTTTATGTATTTGTCCTATCTCTTCTGTACCTAAATCATAGTTTAATTTAAAACTGAGCAGAATGTGAATACATTTTAAATAGTCAGATATTGCCATTTAGTATGTTTTTATCTTTTAGACTACGTTTGAGAGAGGACTAGAACTACATGCCAAAGTCACAGTTTTTGCAGAGGGTTGCCATGGACATCTAGCCAAACAGCTATATAAGAAGTTTGATTTGAGAGCCAGTTGTGAACCCCAGACCTATGGGATTGGACTGAAGGAGGTATTCTGGTTTGTTTTTGCATTTTAATTTTAAGAGAGGGAACTTAAATTCGTTTGTATTAACGTGATTTGATTTCAGTTATTTTTCATTGACTAAAAACAAAACAATAGATATCTTCAAAAGGCTAGACAATATAACTGATCAAATCCCATTATTGTTTAAAAGGCTTTTATATGTTGGAGTTGTTTTTACCAAATACTGTTTGAAATAAGCCTTGAAATATTGCTTAAAAATGAGACTGAAAATGTTTGAACCTTGATTTTTTTTTCATCGTAATGCTACCTAATCTGATAGAATTGTACAATTATCCCATATGCTGGGATGTCTACATCCTACAAAGAATTGTTTTTTTTAATTACAGTGTAAGATAATTTTGTTTATGAAATACACACTTAGATGTAGTATATTGATCTGCAACCTAAAATTAATTGGACAAGAGCAGCATCTGTAGCTCAGTGGGTAGGGCACTGGCCACATACACTGGCACTGGTGGGTTCAAACCCTGTCTGGGCCAGCTAAAATCAACAATGACAACTGCAACAACAAGAACAAAAAAAAATATCTGGGCATTGTGGCAGGTGCCCGTAGTCCCGGCTACTAGGGAGGCTGAGGCAAGAGAATCACTTAAGCCCAAGAATTTGAGGTTGCTGTGAGCTGTGACACCAAGGTGCTCTACCCAGGGCTACAGCTTGAGACTCTGTCTCAAATAAATAAACAAATAAATAATAAAATTAATTGGGCTAACTATTGTATATTTTCTCTATTCATTCTCTGGTATATTTTCCCAAATCCTAGGCTTATGAGACTGTAAAATATTCATTATAATCCTTTTTTTTACTATAATTAATAAGGGTTTTTTTATTATAATCCTTTTGTTTAACTTTTTTTAGATTAAATCTCAGAAAGGTTCAAATTCTTTAACTAGATTTATTATATTGTGAATAAAACCTTGTTTTGGTAGTTTGCACATAATAGTATCTGATTTTTAGATAGTATATTGGATAGAAATGGTTTAAAATTTTAAACTAACCAGTCTGAAAATAAGATGAACAATTTGCTTCAATTTTGGGGGGCAAACTATTACATTGAAGAATACAAGAGTATATACTACTCTGTCAAAAAATATATATGTATTATAAAGTAACAGATGTTACATGTACAACTCCATGATTTTTTACATGGTAAACACACCCATGTAGCAATCACCCAGAGGAAAACATAGAATAATACTGGTATCTTCACAGTTGCCCTAATCTTTTCAGTGATGTTTCTTATAATTGCATGAAAATCTCACTCATTTCAGAATCTAATGTCTTCAAGATGTCATAACTTTTCTGACCTATTTCTTTGCTCCAATTCATTATGTTGCAGTTTGATATCATTTTCTTTGATTCAAAGTAATTTTTTGTTTCTCATGTTATAGTTTTTAAGTTATAATTTTCACAAATGAGACATTAAACTTGGCAAGTTGTATGCATTGTAGTGACATAAAAACATTTAAAAATACTACAGGACTTGTTTTTGTTTTAGTTATGGATTATTGATGAAAAGAAGTGGAAGCCTGGGAGAGTAGATCACACTGTTGGTTGGCCTCTGGACAGACATACTTATGGAGGCTCTTTCCTTTATCATTTAAATGAAGGTGAACCCCTCGTAGCTCTTGGTCTTGTGGTAAGTTATATTCCCATTATGGAAAATTCTACCGTTACAGGATCGTTAATGTTATAAAATGAGGATTGTGAATCTGGAGAATGTAAAATGTTTTTATTAAAAGGTCACTTTCTAATTTTATCAACATGTGAATTGCTTATGGCTATTATAATCATTAGTCCATGAAATATACGTAGTTCTAGTAATAGTAGCTACTATACCCAGGCACTGTGCTAGATGCTTTCCTGAGATTCTTTTTTTTTTTGTAGAGACAGAGTCTCACTTTATCACCCTCAGTAGAGTGCAGTGGCATCACACAGCTCACAGCAACCTCCAGCTCCTGGGCTTAGGCCATTCTCTTGTCTCACCCTCCTGAGTACCTGGGACTACAGGCGCCCACCACAACGCCCGGCTGTTTTACTGTTTTTTGCAGTTCAGCCGAGGCCGGGTTTGAACCCGCCACCTTCAGTATATGGGGCCGGCACCCTACTCGATGAGCCACAGGCACCGCCCCTTTCCTGAGATTTCTAAGTAAATTTCATAAAAATCCTGTGAAGTAGGTACATTCTTATTTTACTGATGAGAAGTAAACTAAACAACTTTCCCAAATACCCACATTAAATGGCAGGCAGAAATATCTGCACCTGTCTGTTCAAAGCCCATTTCCTCTATAGCACACTGTCACTAAAAATGAAATGAGCGCTGGGTTTGAACTTAAAACTTTTTTTTAAAACACAAGCAGTCTCTCCCACCCCCCCTTTTTTTGTCAGTGAATTGCATCTGGAACGTTACAAATAATGGGAAAATAAGAGTTTCTGCACCTTACAACTGGTGGCAGCTTTATAGTTTAGTGCTATGGTTAGATTTTTATATGACACATTGTTAAATAGGTGCATTTTTGGTATTTTTTTGACCACCCCCTCCCCTGGTCAAGTATTCAGTGCCTCACCCCTGGGTAGATATCCCAGTGACTGAATTTTATCAAAGGAAAAAGATGCGTTTATTAATTTCAGCACTTTGGTAATGCCTTGTAAAACAACCTCCTATGTTGATTGTCCTCTTTTTTTTTCTAAGTGTTATTTTCATCCTTTTTCTTCTTTTTTGCCCCAGTAGTACTGTAGTGTAAATTATTAGTTTATTTCTATAATTGGAATTGATAGATATATAATAAATTCTTACAACTCCTTTTGTAGAAGCATAATCTGAAATACTTAATAGATTTTTTTTTATTTTTTTTGATCTTCAGAGCACAATGGTTTGTTAATATGTTTTAAATTTTCAAAGTTTTGCTGATTATAAATACATGGTATCCTTTTCTTGGCTTTTCTTTTTCAAACAAATTTTATACAGTTTTCATTTAAATTTGCATTACTGCATATATTCGTCCAAATACTTTGAGTACAAGAAATTTAACATTTTCTGATAAACGTTGCTCGTGTTTTAGCCTGATTTAATGTTAAAATGTCTAATTACATAACTATTTTAAATTTAAATATAAAATTTTAAGGTTGGTCTAGACTACCAAAATCCATACCTGAGTCCATTTAGAGAGTTCCAGAGGTGGAAACACCATCCCAGCATTCAGCCAACATTGGAAGGTGGAAAAAGGATTGCATATGGAGCCAGAGCTCTCAATGAAGGTGGCTTTCAGGTAATACTTCAACTTTATTACTTTCTTTTTTATGATAAATTCAGAATTGACAATATAATAAATTCAGATAAAGAGTAGAGAATTAGGGCCAGGCATGGTGGTTCATGCCTGTAATCCTAACACTTTGGGAGACTGAGGCAGGTAGATTGCCTGAGATAAGGAGTTTGAGACCAGCCTGAGCAAGAATGAGACCCCCATCTCTTTTAAAAATAAAAAGCTAGGCATTGTGGCAGGCACTTCTTGTCTTAGCTACTTGGGAAGCTGAGACAAGAGGATTGCTTGAGCCCAATGGTTTGAGGTTGTTGTGAGCTGATTCCATGGCACTTTACCAAGGGTGACAAAGTAAGACTGTCTCCAAAGAAACAAACAAACAAAAAGGAATAGAAAATTAGGTCATGTACCTGTAACCCCAGTGCTTTGGAAGGCTGAAGAGGAAGGATCACTCAACCCCAAGAGTTGGAGACCAATCTGGACAACATATCAAGACCCCATCTCTATAAAAAGTAATAATAATTTAAGAAATTGGCCAGATGTAATGGCACAGGCCTGTAGTCCTACCTATTGAAAGGGCTGAGGGAGGAGGATTGCTCGAATCCAGAATTTTGAGATTACAGTGAGCTATGATTGCAAAACTGTACTCCCACCTGGGTGACAGAGTGAGACCCTGTCTCTGGGGGCAAAAAATAAAATAATACCTCATAGGGAGAAAATCTAAGGAATTTAAGCAGAGTACCTAGCGTTTATAAAAATATGTCTCACAGTACTAAAATTATACAATTTCATTTTAAGTATATATTGATCTCTAGAGATAAATTCATGGACTTACTGTTTGTTAGTTGCTTTGTTTTTAACTAGAAAATTAAAACTATATGATCCAAGATATTTCTGTCTGTTCCTTAACTGCCAAGAAACTCAAAGGAAAATTTAGTTTTCAGCAAATGTAATTATAATTCATCTCAACTACCTAGTAACATTCTTACCTTTTATGTAGCATTTGTTAAGCCTTACCTTTAATTGTCCTGTTTTAGTATATGTTCAAAATAAGTCACAGTAAATGTAGTTAATGTATTCAGTATGTACTAATAAAACAATGAAATAAGACCTAGATAGCTAACTGTCATAAAAGCTAATAGTACCATTGTAGAAATAGGATCAGACAGGTAAAATGATCTAAAAATCAGCTCTAAAACTTAAATATTTGGAGCAAGGTACTTAACTCCTCTGGCCCTAAAAGATCGTTTATAAAATAAAAATGATCCTTGTCTCTTAAAGAATCTAGGACTATTTTAGAAATCGAATTTTTATGAAAGTAACAAATACATAATAGGAAAATTGGGTGAAAAAAGTTGATTTAATCTTTTTCTTTTTTTTTCTTTTTTTTCTTTTTTTTTTTCTTTTTTGAGACAGAGCCTCAAGCTGTCACCCTGGTTAGAGTGCCGTGACATCACAATTCACAGCAACCTCCAATTCCTGGGCTTCAGAGAGTCTCTTGCCTCTGCCTCCCAAGTAGCTGGGACTACAGGCGCCCGCCACAACACCCGGCCATTTTTTGGTTGCAGCCACCATTGTTTGGTGGGCCCGGGCTGTTTTCGAACCCGCCAGCTCAGGTGTACGTGGCTGGCGCCTTAGCC
>CAUYRH010103118.1:0-12507 GCA_963574655.1 Perodicticus potto | reverse complement strand
GAAGTCAAAGGTCAGCTCATGGACTTACTGCTCTGACTTTATCTTCCCTGCCCAGTTTGCCTTCTGGGGATTTCCATCCATTTCTTTTCATCTCAAGTATACATGTGAGGAATCTGAAGCTGTGCACGTAGAGAATATTATCTATAGTTGGTGTGACATTTATGGGAGTTTCGTAGTAGAGAGGTGATTCAGCGTGTCATAGTCTAGGAATTAAAATTATTTGCGTTATTTTTAAATGGCCTAAAATGTCAAAGCAATGATGAATTCAGAGTACTTTTCATTTTTATTTTTGAGACAGAGTCTCACTCTGTCGCTCAGGGTAGAGTGCCATGGTCTCAGCCTACCTCAGAGCAACTGCAAATTCTTGGGCTCAAGTAAAATCCTCTTGCTTGAGCAGCCCAAGTAACAGGGCCACAGGTGCCCACCACAACACCTGGCTATTTTTTCTATTGTTTTGTTTTTAATAGAGATGGCCTTTTACTCTTGCTCAGGCTGGTCTCGAACTCCTGAGTTCAAGAAATCCTCTTGCCTTAGCCTCCCAGAGTGCTAGGATTATAGGCGTGAGTACCTGGCTTCAGAGTATTTTTCAAATAATAAAGATTCTTACATCTACTTTGTCCTGTTGAGAATACCTATGTGATGGAAACACGGAAGTGACTAATATTGACTTGTGGCTAAGGACACCTGCATCAAAAAGGTAATATTTAAGCCAGAACTTGGGAAATTTCATAAATACGTATTTCTATCCAACCACAAGTCTTCACAGTATTATACGTGATGAAATTTAGAGTTAGGGCTGGGGGACTAACAGATATGCATATTTCAATGTATGTATAATGTCACCAAAGTGATAGTTAACCACTGATTTCCAAGTACCAGGCAAGGAAATTGGTACTTTTTCAATAAAACTGAGACTCAGAGAGGTTGGATGATAAAGTCATTCATGTAACAGAATGAGTAACAGAGCCGGATTCAAATTTTAGTGTGGTGATCATGAAATGTGCCCCTTGGGGAGCTTAGCTGACCAAGGACCCCAGCTGTTGTGCTCTGAACTCCCTTGTGTGTTTGCACCAACTGCTTCCAGTAAATTACTGAAAATGGCAGTGATACCAAAGCAAGCCTGTTCCTGAGACCCAGACCTCTGGGACTGAATTTGGCTGCAGGACCTCCTGATGGCTTTGGTGAACTTTCTTTGAAAGTTCAAGCAGCCTAAGGACCCTTCTTCTTTCTTCCTCTTCCTGTTCTTCTTTTTTTTCTTCTTTCTCTTCCTCTTCTTTTTTGTGACAGAGTCTCACTCTGTCACCCTGGATAGAGTGTCGTGACATTATAGCTCACAGCAACTTCAAACTCTTGGTCTTGAGCAATCCTCTTGCCTCAGTCTCCCAAGTGGCTGGGACTACAAGCACCTGCGATGATGCCTGGCTAGTTTTGCTATTTTTAGTAGAGAAGGGTCTCGCTCTTGCTTAGGCTGGTCTCAAACTCCTGAGCTCAAGCAATCCACCTGCCTTGGCTTCCCACAGTGCTGGGATTACGGTGTGACCCAATGGCCTCAACCTCATTTTGGATGTGGAAAGGGAGGCACACGTTGTAAGTGACAGATCTGGATGGGACTCGGTCAGGAGCAGCTTGGTCAGCTTGGATGGGGCAGATCTGGCTCCAGACTGTCTAGGCTTGAATTGGAGCTTCCCTGCTCACCAGCTCTGTCCTCTGGCTTCCTCATGGAGATGATAATCGATTATTTGCAATGCACTTAGTCCCTGATGCTGCCCAAGCACCACGTAAGTGTTTTCAAAGTAAATAGAATGAAGTTGTCTGACTCCAAAGCTGCTAATGGTGGAATTTCAGGTCTGCGGTTGTCCCATCTCCTATCATAGCAGCAGAACTAGACAAGCTAAACTTGGATTCTGTACAGGGAACAGAGATTTGGCTGAGGAGGCAGCCACGGTTCTCCTGCCACCATCAGACGCCTCTGGCCAGCTGGCACCCTAAAACGGGGAGCGCATTTGCTTCAGGGCGGCCAGATCCACCAGGCCAGAGCTCGGTGTGGCCAACCAGGGGACTCCCACACAACTAGGTCAGGTGGGCGTGCGCCCCTCCTCCCTGGCAGGTCTGGCCTGCGATTGCCACGTTGTCACTCCCACCTGGGTCTTTCCGCACCACAGTCCAGTCACCCAGGTGGCCAGCTGAGGGTCCCTCCAGCCCCACCGAACTCATTCCTACCTCAAAGCCTTGGCACCCATCTGGAAATGTTTTCCCTGGACTGTTGTCCTCGTCACCCTCCCCCATTCGTGTCCTGTCACCAAGCCACCTCCTCCGAAAACTTGCCTTGATCCTCGCCGTCTCTCATGCAAAACGCGAGGCAGGTTCAAGTGGAGGCGGCAGAGAAGCGCGTCCTGCGCTGTCGGTCGGGAAACCAGAACGGGATGGGGCCTTTGCCACCTCCAGGCCTGAGAGGTGGACGGGGCGAGGGGGGACAGGCACCTTTGGGGACCCCAAGGAAAGTAACTAGTAGCTGCAGCTCCCAGGAGAGCGGCGAGCCCGAGACCCGAGACGGAAGGAGCAGGATAAAGACACCTCGCTCCGCTCCGGCCACCTGGCCTCCCCGCCCCCCGATTGTGGAACCCGGACCCCAGGCCAGCCTCGCTGGCGGAGGGTGGAAAGGCTGTCTTTTCCCGAGTCTTTGTTTATTCCCCCCCCTTTTATCTCCTAAACTGCACTCTCTGCAACCATCTTCTTTTGATTTACTTGTTTATTGTCTGTCCCCGCCCCTAATTCTCTCTAGAATGTAAATATCTTGAGAACAAGGACTTCGAGTTGCTTTTTTCTCTTTCACTTTTTGTGTGAGTGCCCAGCGCCTGGCTCAGTGCCTGGCGCATAGTGGGTGGACAGTTAACTGTTGCTTGAATGAGTCAACCTACTGGCCTGGAGGGAGAAAAAGCTCATCGAGGTCGTTTTCCTTTTTTTCTTACAGAAAGATCAGGTGGCCGGTCACTTCCCGGCGTCCGGGCTTGGGGCTGCCTCTCTAGCCCCCACCTCTGCGGCCGGCCGTGCAGGGACGGCAGGTGCCGGCGCGTCCTCCCGCCCGGCTGCCGCAGCGCGGCTCCCCCGGGACGCTGGTGCCCCGCTCCGCGCGCGGCTCCCTCCCAGGGGCGGCTCGCCCTGCCCGCCCCGCTGCAGTCGGCCCGGTGCGGGGCCGTGCGGGGCGGCCAGCCGAGTCCTCCTCCCGGGCCGGCGTGAGCGGGGAGGAGACACCAGAGATAGCCGAGCCCCCCCGCCCGGGGGCGGAGCGGCCCGAGAAGGTGGGGAGCAGAGCGCCGGAGCCCGGGCGGCGCTGGGAACAGCTGCCGCTGCGTCCTCCAGCGCGCGCGGCTCTCCCGGGACCTGCGCCGGGCGGGGGAGGGGCCGGGCGGGGAGGCGGAGAGGGGGGAGCCGGCGGGCGGGAAGGGGCGGGGAGCGCGCTGCGGCGGCGGTGGCGGCGGTGGCCGTCCTCATCCTGGCGCTCGAGTGGACGCGGGGCTTCGCAAATGGCTTGTCCCGCTCTCGGTTTGGACGCTCTTCAGCCCCTGCAGCCCGAGCCGCCCCCCGAGCCTGCCTTCTCCGAGGCGCAGAAGTGGATCGAGGTAGGTGCCGGTGGCGGGCGGGCGGCCTTGCAGGGGCGCCCGGAGCCAGTGACCCGCGCACGCTCGGTCCGCAGGTCCAGCCTCGCCTGCCCCCACTTTCTTCGGCCAGCTGCTCCGGGTCACCCGCCAGGGCCTCGGAGAGCTGTGATCCCCTGGCGCTTCGGCGTTAAGTCCGGGTGAGGGTGCGCGTGAGCGGGGTACACTGCAGTGTGGAGCGCGCGTGCGGGGAGGAGCGGTCCCCTGCGCCCGCATCCCTTCTGCCGGCCGGCCAGGAAAATCTCAGCTCCAGCCGCTTGCAGTGCGAGCAGAAGCGCAGCCAGGGCACAGAAGCGCGGCCCCCGAGTCCTCACCGCTGCCGCATTTCGGGGTGTTTAGCTCCCTGTCCCACATTTCGCCCGGGGACCCCCTCTCCGCCCTCCCAGTGCGGAGTTGGCAGTGTCTCCTCGTAGGCGCATACCCACTGGAGCCTCTTGCTGTATTCCTGGCACCGGGTCAGGTGTGTGGCTGGCACGGCGGCGCACAGGGCCGGGGGAGCCTGCGAGAACCATCTGCGAGCTCGCCATCCGCATAGACGCTGCCCCGCCACTGGCAGTCCCCGCTGCACCTCGGACACGGCGGGGTGGGCTCCGACGTGCCGGGCACCCGTCTCGGTCGGCATATTTCACTTCCTAAATGACACGGTGGCAGGCCAGGGAAATCACTGGAGCTCTCGGCTCGGTCCAGGAAGCTCTAGCTGGTGATCCTGATTCACGATGTCTATCTGTAAATGCAGCTTGGAAGCCCTGGGCTCCCGGATGACCTGTCGGCGGTGGTCAGGACACTAGAGAGGTTCGACGGGGGAAAGGTGACCCCTGTGATCCGTGTAAGGAGCCTCTGCCCCAATGGGTGGCCTTTCTTGAGGCTTAGTGAAAGGTATGAATTTGGCCTTGATCCCCTCAATTACAGGCAGTTAGTACAAAGGAGGAAGTGTACCGCTAAGTCACGACCCCACCGTGATGAAGCTTCCAGTACTCAGACTGTCCTTTAGAGACTCCCCCTCCTCTGGGGTAACAGAGCTCAGAGGCTGCAGATAGAAATCTGCTGAGCTGCGCGCACACACCACCCGCAGATCAAGCTGCTCTCATGCTCCGGCCAGACACCTGCACATCTCAGGGTTAACACGCTTTATGCAGGCCAGAATGTCACTCGGAATTCAGAAGCGTCCATTTAAAAACGGGGTTAAAGAAACAGAACAATAAACTCGAGGCGTATTGCTAATAGCCTCAGCCGTGGCTGGAACGGGTTTGGTGTGTGATAGGTGCTCTCTCTGTGCTGGGCTCACAGGATACTCAGGAGACATTTGTAGCTACCGGCTTAGTGCAGAGTTAGATGACTGTATTTTTCAGGTTCTTGAACTTTAAAATTCTCAGGGGGAAATTGTGGGTGTGGGCGAAAGGAGGACATAAAAACAGAATAGTCACACAATTCTTGAAGGTGACTGATGTATTCCCAGTTTCCTTAATGGTAAGTAATATCTACATACTCTGCTTTTAAAAACACATTGTGGTGTGAGTTATATCCGGCAAAGTAAAGCGTACAAATCTTAAGTGTCACCTGCGTGAGTTTTGACCTATAGTAATTACCTATAGTAATTTTTGATATTACTATAGCCTCCACCTAGATCAATATATAAAACACGTCTCCTTTGGCCCAGACTACAGTCTGCTTTTATGAGGTGGTAGGTTTCAGGCTAAATACTATACAGTACAGAATATTAGCTTTATATCAGGTTTGATAAAAGGAAAAGGGGATTACTTAGCAAAGTAGTGACCTGTTAGGTGCTAGAGAGTTTGGCATTATTTTGATACTTTACCAATTGTAGCAATGTAAGAATGGGAAAACCGTAATCAGGTGTGCGTGGCTTTAGGACTCGGTGGTAGCCCGGCCAGAGCACGCCGCGTGTGCATTATTGAAGTGGCCTATCTCCTTTCAGTTGCAGAGTTCAGTTTCAAGGAAAGGGGAGCTTCCCCCTCCCAGACTATATAAAAAGATATTTGCTCCCGGGGAAAGATAGAGAACTCCCTCTTCTTTTCCGGGAGGTTCCTCTTGAAATGTAAATGCCGTGTCTGCAAACCGGGGGAACCCAGGAGCAGGAACAGATGGCTTTGCTCGCAGTTGCCTTGTGAACAAAGATTCCTTGGCTAGTATAGCAATAATGTAGTACTTAGTGCAGCTGAATTCCTGGGGGGATTGTTATCTGGAGACAATTTCGTCTCTTTTAGGGGCCTATTGTTTCTGACAACATCCTCATTGGAAGGGCTTTGTTTTTCACTTTTGTTCACTTGGTGATTAAATTTCCCATAGGTTTTTTTTTTTTTTGTCTCTCTTTCCTTTTTTATTTTTGAGTAGTGAGGAATTTCACCCTTTCAGAAAAGTGTTCCCTTGGGTGTAGCAGGTTAATAAATAAACTTTGCTGCTTGGCTTTCTAACTCAGTCCTTGGTCTTCCTGAATCATGGATTCATGAAGAAAATGTCCATTCTTAACAAAGGCTCAGGGAACAAGCTCCAGGACATAACTTGCGGGTGAGGAATTTCTCGGCCTGCAGCCTTGGCTATTTGAGGACTGTGTTACCGGGCAGGAAATGTGGCCTGGGAAGGATCCCCCCCAACCCCCACTTCTTCCTTAGCTGGCAAAGGTGAAAGCTCTAATGGAGCTCGCCATGGCCAGAGGCAGTGTGGGGACAGCTCAGCAGTACTCCCAGTGACTTTTCATAGCTGTAGGAGCAGGCTGTGCAACTGACAGTGGGTTTGGGAAGCCTCGTGAAGGAACAGCAAACTTTGAATAGTAACCCTGAATATTCAAGGAGGAGCATAACTAACTTTCTTCCATATACCTTTTCTAGAAGACCTCCCTAAGTAAGTAAGGGGGAATAAGCACAGACCAGTGGCAAAGAGATCAAACCTTGTAGCTGAGCATCCTGGCTTTGAGTGTGGGTCTTTTGCCACCGAGCTGGGTGACCTTGCCGCTTTTCCTCTCTTATGACTCCAAATATTTTCTTCAAAAGATAGCTGTAGTTGTCAACTACCACAAAAATAACAAGGGGAGATTGTTGGAAGTGTCTGTAAAACAGGATGCTAATAATAGCTCACCTTCATGGGAGTGCTGTGAGGACTAAATAAATTAATACATTTAAAGTGTTCAGAATAGTGTCCAAGACTTAGCAAGTGCTGTGTAAGTGATGGTTAGTATTAGTATTACCATTAGCATTACTGTTGTTATTACTCTTAGCCTCATCATCACTACTACTGTAGTATCACTGCCATTACTATTGTTTTGTTGTTGTTAATAAAAATGAAAGTTGACTATATATATATATATATATTTATTTATTTATTTAGACACAGTCTCACTCTGTCGCCCTGGGGTTGAGTGCCCCCATGTCATCATAGCTCCCAGCAACCTCAAACTCTTGGGCTCAAGCAATCCTCCTGCCTCAGCCTCCTGAATACTTGAGATTCTAGGCAGCCACCAAAACACCTGGCTAATTTTTCTAAGGGTCTTGCTCTTTCTTAGGCTGGCCTCAAACTCATGAGCTCGAGCAATCCACCCGCCTCAGCCTCCCAGAGCCACCGTGCCTGGCCTAAGGTTGATTTTAAAAGAAATTTATTCAGGACACTAAATTTCCAGGGTAGAAATATAATTCAGTTCCCTACTAATTTCATGCTATTACCTCATTTTATTAATTCTGGATATCTGGACCAGAAGTGGATGCTACGTGTAGTCTAAATGCACTAAGAAGTGATTTTGGGATCAGAGGAGAGGCTGCAACAACTACTCATCAAATGATCCCAGGCTTAGAAAATTATTCCCTAATATTATGCTGAATATTTAAATTTAATGTATAGTCTTTGTTAGCAAACTCTAAGCAAAGAATGCTTAATGTCCTCCTCTTGTGGATAATCCAATATTAAATTGTTATACAAATAGTGAATGTCCAAACATTCATCTCAAATGGAGCAGTGTTTTGTTCACTGTTGTGTCAAGTTCTGCTAGAAAAAAAAAAATAATAATTTGTCATTGATTTTTCCTTCCACCTTCTTCCCTTTTTTCTCTTTCTCTTTCTGTTTCTTCCGGCGGTATTTCGTGAGTTATGAGAGAGTTTGTTAGTAGATGATTCTAATTTTCCTGATCCCCTTCCTTGTCTCTCCACCCTCAACAATATTTATCTGTTCTAATCTTCAGTTCTTCTTTTCAATGCCAAAGACTTTGGAAGAAACAGATGTCCTTCAACTTGGTTTCAGTTGTGATTTGGAACAGGTTCCCAGGCCTTTAGGGAGGGGCTGGAAATTGCAACCCAACTCACCCTTCCTTCTCAACTCGAGTGGTTCCTGAACTCCTTTAACTTTAATCATGGCAAGCTCATGGGGCTTGGTGATGAATGCAATCTTATCTGTGACTAATCTATGTTTTGCACGAGTGGGAACTAGTGCTGGAAGGGATTGGTTCCTCATTTTGGTTCATTTCCCCGTGCCCACATAGAATGGCTTTCTTACTCAACTGGGTCCTAATGCTGGAGATTAAAAGCGCTGAAGATACCTTAGCTCTCCAAAACTGAAAGACATTATATTGTTTGGCAGTAGGAAACATTTATGAGTAACTTTTGAGATGATTTAGCATTTGGTGGCAGTAACCTCTGACCTTGATGTGATGCCATGAGTTATATATCTCGTCATTCTAATTCTGCATCTCTGTAGGGACTTGACTCTTACATCTTTTTATGACAACAAAGATTTAACTTTGCAAATGGTCTCCAGCCAAGGAAGAAGAAGAAAAAACTTTCTGGCTGGATCAAGAAAGGAGTGGTGGTCTGAATAGATATGTAAATTTCAGCAGGCATCTTTCTCACCATGACATTTAAATAGTCTAGCTTGTTTGTATACAAGGGCTGCAGTGACACAGTGCTGTCATGTGGTAGCAAAACAGTGAGGTCCCACAGACTTGGGGGAAAGGGAAACTGGGAGGCCGGAGCTGGCACATTTTGCCCCAGTATCTCCCTGGAAACCAGTTGCATCAAGTAAATTCCAAATGGGCAGACTGTACCCTGGCCACCGAGGAGGGATAGGCTGGGCCTGCATTCCCAGCAGCTGGGCTGCCCGGCCTCCTGCCCTCTGCTGATGGATGACAATAGAGCTGGGATGCAGACAGCTGTCCTTCATTCCGTGTGGCAGTCAGTGCCAGGTGGGACAGGCGGCTCTAGGAGTGCTGGCGGCCTCTCTTTTTTCTTTAGACCATTCTATGATGCTTTAAGTGTCATAGTGATGATAATTGTGGCAATGATGCTGATGCTGCCAATGAGAGCAGTTAAGAGTCACAGTGCTTCTCATGTGTCGGCACGGGCTATAGTCTGTGTACAGTTGGCTCTCCCTGGCCGTGCGTTTGGCCTCCATGGATTCAACCTCAAAACGTCTGCTTCTGATCCCTTATAAGTAAGTACTATTATTATCCCAATTTATAGAGGAGGAAATTGAAGCGCTGAGGATTAAGTGTCCTGTCCAGGATTGCAGGTAAGTGTCAGAGCTAGGAAGTGAATCTGATGCCTCCTTGCTTAACTTCTACGAATGTGTACAGCCAGATATCTAAGATTTACAGTTGAGGAAACTGAGGCTTGCAGGAGTTAGGAAACTTGTCCAGGCTCACCTGGTAAGTAAGAGCTTGTCATAATCAGGATTCAAGCCCAGGCTGTCTGACCTCACAGCTCCTACTATGTGACATCTTAGATAGCTTTGCACACATAAGGCCACGTGTAAAAACTCCTGTAAGGACCGAACTTTCTGTTCCTGTGACTGCAGAGGTCTCCTCTACCCCATCGGCCCCCTGTGTGGGAGCAGGATGTGCATTTCCCAAGCTGTGGCTCCCTACACTGTCTTTGTCTCTTTTGGCTGCTGTATGGAGGGGACTCTTCCCTTGGACAGATGACCTCAGCCTTATCTAGTCCGGAGAGCTGCACAGTCCCCAGGCAATAAGAACCAGGCTCCTCACCTTTGCCTGGTGCCTGCAGGCCTAAAATTCCCAAGGTAGAATTGGCAGTGGGATCCTATGTGGTTCAGAGTTGCTGGAATCCGGTTTCTAGGCCTTTCACCACTACTGCGGCCCCAATCACTCTACTGAAGTTTTATTTGGCAGGTGGCTGGTAGGTAAGTGATTAATTTAAAAATGTTTTAAGCTTGCTGATACATTGTCTTATGATTTCTTAAAGAGGACAGATAGTATTAGAATATTTTATTTTCGTGATATTTGGGACGGCGGCTCTCCTTTTTATAGCTTCGCCTCCACTATGAATAAATGTGTAATCAGTGTGTGGGACCAACATCTGCTAAAGGAGAAGGTGCATTATTCTGTTGGGTGAAGACCTAGTATCTGTGTGCTCTGTTTTGGTTTGTTTTCCAAAAATGGGTGTGAAGAGATATCTTTCTCAGCTTGGATTTGTTGTACTTTGTTTTATTTTATTAAGTACTTTAATTTTTTGAGACAGAGTCTGACTTACCTTCAGTAGAATGCTGTGGTGTCATAGCTCACAGAGACCTCAAATTCTTGGGCTCAAGTGATCCTCTAGCTTCAGCCTCCCAAGTAGCTGGGACTATAGGTGCCTGCCAAAATGCCCAGCTATTTTTAGAGATGGGGGGTCTCACTCTTGCTCAGGCTGGTCTCGAACTCCTGAGCTCAAACAATCCACCCACCTTGGGGTTCCAGAGTTCTAGGATTCCAGGCGTGAGCCACCACACTTGTTGCTTTTTAAAATTTTTTGAGATAGAGTCACACTCTGTCACCCGTGATAGAGTGCTGTGGCATCATAGCTAACAGCAACCTCGAACTCTTTGAGCTCAAGTGATCCTCATGCCTCAGCCTCCTGAATAGCTGGGACTATAGGCATGCGCCACCATGCCTGGCTAGGATTTCTGTTTTTAGCAGAGATGGGGTTTACTCTGTTTCAGGCTAGTCATGAACTCCTGAGCTCAAGCGATCCACCTGTTTCAGCCTCCCAGAGTACTGGGATTACAGGCATGAACCATGGTGCCCAGCCTCAGTACCAATTTATTTGAGTGCCGTTGGCACACTTGTCTGAGGCCTTTACTGTAGTCCCTTTACCTTTACCTGATAGTCCTCCCATCTGGACAGAATTACACCTAGGGTCGGTCTTGTTAAGTTCAGCCAAGAGGCAGGTTCTTCCAAGGGAGGAGAGGGCCAGCCTGTCCTCAGGCATCCTGAAGAGCTCAGCGCCCTGACTGAGGCAGCTCTGGGACTGCTGGCACTCTTGGCTGAGTGGGCATCCCTATCACTTTCCATTTCACCCTCATCATTTTGCGTTTTGGCCTTGATGTCACAGTTGAGGACTGGATCAGTTAACACTGGTTGATTTCTTTTTACTAAACTACTATCATTGGAATCAGATTTCCTGTTTAAGCCCAGTTCGCTATTCTGTGAGTTTTAAAATGTACAATGCGGTTTTATAACATTTTCCCTCATTTGTTTCTAAGGATGTGTGAGTGTGTTTACATTTGAGGCAAAAGAAAGGCACCGTTTTTGGAGGGAAGGGTAGGATAGGAAAAAGGATGACTTCAGTGCAATTAAAATGAAACAAAAACATAATAGAACTTTGTTTTCATTTTTTTTTTCTTTTTGAGACAGAGCCAAGTTGCCACCTAGATAGAGTGCCGTGGCATCATAGCTCACAGCAGCCTCCAATTCCTGGGCTCAAGCGAGTCTCTTGCCACTGCCTCCCAAGTAGCTGGCACTACAGGCGCCCGCCACAATGCCCATCTATTTTTTGGTTGCAGCTGTCATTGTTGTTTGGCGGGCCCGGGCTGGATTCGAACCCGCCAGCTCAGGTGTACGTGGCTGGTGCCTTAGCCCATTGAGCTACAGGCGCCGAGTCGAAAAAATAGTTCTTAAAACGAAAAAAAAATAAGAATAGGACACTGGAAAGACTTCTGCCTGGCCATGAGATGCTGTATTTCAAGGAGGAATGGTGTCATGGAGTTAAGTTCTGCTGTGGTAAAACCCCATGTTTGCAGTATTGAAAATGACACTTCCAAAGAGAAGTCGTATGTGTCTAACCCTGATGGGATGGTTACTGTATCTCAGGGAATTATCTTTGGCATCAGGGAAAGGACAGGTGACATAATAATCATATAAGGTGCACCTAAGGAATGACTCAGCTGACAAATTTTCCCACAGTCAGCTCTTCCCTTATATCTCCGCTGAGACCTTAATCATAAAATCTTGGTTAGCCTGGGGTAGCTTCGTGTTTCTGCTGCCCCGCATTCTGCCTGTGACAGTGACGCCAGGACAGCTATTGCAGGACGCTGTGTGGCCTCCTGGTCACTGGTGAGCTTTAAAAGTTAGGGACTACCCCACCCATTTATCCCTAAATAGCTCATTAGGAGGCCATGTAAGAATACACCTGCCCTTGCCTTTTTAAAAAAGGTCAGGGGCAGAAAGGCTTGTGGCTTTTTAATTTCCATGACCCAGCACTGTTAGAAAGAAAATAAAACTCCTCAGCCTTATTTTGTACCAAGTGGATTCACCAAGCAAGTTTGTACCAAGAGAAGAACTGAAGTTAAATCTATTGTGATAAGAACATAGCTATCTTTTCCTCCCTTAAGAAATGCTTTAAGGCTCGGCGCCTGTGGCTCAACAAGCTAAGGCGCCAGTCACGTACACCTGAGCTGGCGGGTTCGAATCGAGCCCGGGCCCACCAAACAACAATGACAGCTGCAACCAAAAAATGGCCGGGCAATTGTGGTGGGCGCCTGTAGTCCCAGCTACTTGGGAGGCGGAGGCAGTAGACTCGCTCGAGCCCAGGAATTGGAGGTTGCTGTGAGCTGTGATGCCATGGCACTCTATCCA
>CAUYRH010103116.1:0-12526 GCA_963574655.1 Perodicticus potto | reverse complement strand
GTGTACATATACCAAAGTTTATTAATCCATTCGTGGGTCGATGGGCACTTGGGCTTCTTCCATGACTTAGCAATTATGAATTGGGCTGCAATAAACATTTTAGTGCAGATGTCTTTGTTGTAGTGTGGTTTTTGGTCTTCTGACCTTTCCCATTTTCTTAATTTCCTTTGAGTTTTGATTTATGTATGTACTTAAGAGTTGATAAAGCGGTTCCAATGTAATATTGAGTACTTATGGGGTTTGTGCAATAATTCACTGAGGAGCATGGTCTCTAATTCTGTCCAGGTTTTTAAAAAGGAAACTAGATCACCATATTTTTATGGCTGAATGCTATTCTATGGTATACATACCATAATTTATTAATCCATTCATGTATTTATAGGTACTAGAATTGTTCCAAAATTTTTCAATTGTGAATAGTGCTGCAATAAACATTTGAGTTGAAGTGTCCTTGTTATAAAATGTCTCTTTTTTTCCTTTTGTGTAAATACATAGTATTGGAATGTCTGGATCAAAATTTAAGTCTACTTTTACTTCTTTAGGTTATCTCCATACTACTTTCTATAGAGGTTATACACATACAATTTTTCAATGCCACAAAGAGTGAATGAGTGTCCCTTTCTGCATCCACGCTGGCATCTGTTGCTTTGGGACTTTTGATTTAAGCCATTCTCATTGGTTTAGGTGATATCTCATTATGGTTTTAATTTGCTCACAGGGTATGAGGCCAAAATGCTTACATGCTAAAACACTGGGCTGGGTTCCTTCTGCCCTTATCCAGTAGCACAGTTCTTCTATGGGGAAGTGGAGGTGCTTATCCAAATGACCACTCCTTGGACCTCCAAACACCCTATAACATTGATTGGTGTAAAGGTCCTGCAAGAAGGAACAAATTGTTGTTTTTGGGTACTGTGACTGGCTATAGTCCCTGAGGAGAAATACTTGAATGCTCCAGGTGGTGGGTGAGACCTTGAAGCTTCCAGATTTGTCCATTATCTCTGCAGCAGCAGTGACACTAGGTTGGGTGGGTTTGCCCTCTGGCTCTATAGAAGCTGGCAAGGTCCTGCTCCCAGTTTCTGAGAAGTGTTCTATTAGGGATATGATCAAGTGCCCCCACCTAACCAGAAAATCTATGGAGACAAGTCTATCTGCAATTCATACTAGTTTGCACTGTGTCTTTCTCTGAAATTATCTCTGGTTGTGGAGGGAGCATGCAGCTCCCCACTCTCCACTCAGGGACTGCTGAAGCTGCCTCTCAAGGTGGGGCCTACTGCACCCCAAAATGATGTCCTTTAAGTCAGGGCTGAGGTGGAGACAGAAGCAGTGCCTCTAAGTACAGTCCCTTTCCTGAAGCATTGTGCATATGATGGGCCGAAATGACCTAGAAAGGGTGAATATTGAACCCATCAGGCATAAGACAAATGGAGTCATAAGCACCAGCCTCACAAAAGACAGTTCCTATGGGTTAAATTTTATCTCCAATGGCTGAGAGAGCACTTCCCGCTTAAAGCCTACAGAAGCTGCCACTAAGGGCCTCAGAGGGTTAAGCCTACTGCACCCTGGAATTATTTCCTTAAGCCAGGACTGGAGTGGAGCTGAAAGCAGGTCCTCCAGGTGGAGCTTCTGAGCTCAGAGCATTGTACAGATGGCTAAGTTAACTGAGCAAGAGGAGGGTGTTAGTCTCAGGAAGGTTGGAAGTGCTGCTGCATGGAGAGCAGGCACAGGCTGGAGAAGAAGGCAGCTTCTCTAGTATAAGGGACCCACAAATTCCTGACTTGGCATGCAGAGGTCACAACTCCCTCAGGACTTGCCAAAGCAGTCACCCTGAACCTTTTAAAACTAAACACTATGCATTACAGTTGATTCTCATATTCAGGGTCCACTGTACTCTTAAGGGTGAATTGCCTGGTTTTAGGTTCCAGGGTATAGCTCAGAAGAGTCACAAGTTGGTTTGCTCCCTCCCCTGCCTGGATATTCCCACCACAATTCACTCAAAGTTCAGGTTGTCTTCAGTTCTTGTCTATTCCCCATAATTTCTCTTATATAGTGTTATGTCTCTGCACAGACTTCAGGGAGCACCCCAACTGTGGAGGTAGATGGTCTATGGGTGTGTAGGGAGCCATCCTGCAGTACAGTCTCCACTGTGCCAGCTGGGCACACAGCATTCCTGTGATGAAGTTTCCCTGTGTTCCCCTTGGAAGCCCTAATCTTGCCATATGTGTCACATAGTCACATTCTTTCTCCACACTGGGTGTCCACATTTCTTCTCTGGGATTTCACAATGCTGCTTGAGAGATGAGTGATCTATATCATGGCTACTGCTAGCAACTTTTACTCCTTTACCCTGAACTGGCATGCTAGGAGGCTGTCTCTAGTCTGCCATCTTTGGTCCCTCAAGAATTTTTATTATTAAGTAGTACTGAGGCTCCAGCAGTTCCATGTGGTTCCCTGGACTCTGTATGGGGCTTAGAGGGCATCCCTGGGGTTTGGAGGAGTGTTTTTCACTTCTCTTTCATTTCCCTTTATTCTGTACTCCAGGATACTATACCCAGTCCATATACATTCCTTCTCCCTTTTTCTCAGTTTCAAACAAAATTTGGTCATTCCCTGCCCCTTCATATTGGCTTGAGCCAGTATGTAGGCCCTTAGTGTTACTTCACAAAACATAGATTCCTTGTGTAATATGAAAAAATCCCTAGACAACCTAAACCTGAACAGTATGCTGGACAAGATGGCTTCCTACAGTACCCTCAGCAGCACAGCCTTGTTCAGCAAGGAGAAAAAATTCTTAGGACTGCTCATTAAGTCAGAATGACAAGCATGGCCCAAAACTTCTGCACTTAAAGTAGCAGCAAAAGAGAATAGAGGCTACCAGATTGACTCCACAGGCTATGAGATTAAGTTGTGCTAGCCCTTGGAGAAAAGCTATATGTGAAAGTATGGCAAGCAGTACAAATGTGCCTTAACTTTCAGGAGCTGCACTGCCTGATGGGGCATCAGAAGTACAAGGTGAAGATGTTCCCATCTCCTACACCCCGGGTTTCTGCCCCCATAGTATTCACTGATACTTTACCCTTTGTGCAGGAATGATTGCCTCTTCTCTGGTGGTTTGGGAAGGAGGACTTCTCAGGAGCTGTGCACCTTCACATGTTATGCTGCACCTGGACTTCCCACAGGAGACCAAGTTCAAATGGTGCCATAGTCTTAGCTTTTACAGATTCCCAAGGAGCCACCACAAGCCCACAGGCCTGGGTTAGCCACCAGTACTGCACAGCCCCTTGTCACAAATGTTGTTGCACTCCTGTACTCAGCTTTGTCCTGCTCCTCTACCTCTATAGCCTTCATAACTTTGGGCACCTAGCCTGTTGCCACTCTGCTGGGAAGCCAGTGAAAGTATACCATAGGACCGGGAAACTCAGAACCTTAGAACACCCAGAGCCCCATAGGACACCTATTTTGTTGCCTCCTATATGAGTAAGACCTCTGCCTTATTCCTGAAACTGAGAAGCCTCATCAAGGGGCTGGCCATCCAGACCTAAAACATCATGTCCATGGCCATCACTTTTTAGTACCACAGCAGCAGCAACAGCAGCAGCAGCAGCAGGGTTTGAGGCCTCCCATGTTCACTTTAGTGTCAGCACCAATGCTGCTACACTGAAATCACCACTCTTCAGCTACCACCTTCCACATGGCCTGTTCCAGTTTCCAGGTTCAGTGTATCCCTCTGTCCCTGAGAATCACTGGCCAACTGACTGCTACCTGATAACTTCCTGAACTCAGGTGGCCTCAGTATCCTTAGCTCCCCAGCCCCAACCCTGGCCACTTCTTGCTCATCTTCAGTCATGTCTTCTTCTCTAACTAGTGAAAACTGAGGGCTACAGCGAGGAGAAAGAAAGAGAAGGCTGTTTTGGAAGTGACTGAGGCTGCTTTTTCCATCTTGCTCCTGATGGGGGAAGTAGGGATGGGGGGTTGATATAAGCCCGAGGCTTACCTAATGTAGATATAAAGTAAGGACATATGTTAGTGCTGAAATGGTCTGTCATATATAAATATGCCTAGTTTAAAAATAAAAAAAATTCTCAGACTTGTACTATTTTTCTCCATATAAAAGGCAGGAATGTTTCCCAGCTTTCCTAGACTACAGGTGAATGAGCAGTAACTTTAGCCTGTACATTGGTAGAGTTAAAGAACTATGTATGTGCTCTCTGGGACATAACAGAGTAGGTTTTTTAATGTAACAAGATAAGTTAATTTATGTTGTCATATAATTCAGAAAGTGAATTTACTGTAAATTCTAACTTTAAATGTTGTATTGTTAATGTTTTATAGTTTACCTCCCAAGAAAATTTTTGAGGAAAAGACTTAAAAAATAGTGTTGAATTTTCTCCAATGTTTTTTTCTGTATATGTTAATGTTACCAGAGGAGAGCAGCATAAGATAAATGACTAGAGAGTTTGTTTACTAGACCAGAAAGAAGGAAGAATGGTTTCACATATGGAAGAGGTGAGAAAGAGCACCACTCAGGTGTGGATCAGAGGAAAAAGTACTAGAGCCTTCCAGGGAATTCACAAAGAACAACTGCAAAGCAAAGGAAAAGGAAAAATATATGTATGTGTGTACTGGCCAGGACTAAACCCAGAGAGGCTCAGAGCTCAGTGAGGGACCTGGACACCTGAAGGACAGGGCTAACACAAGAGTGTTGAACTCACTTCCAAAAGCCAGTTGGGGAATTTTGGCCCCTTAACTCATGAAAAATATTCCAATTTGGAATGCTTGTCTTGACCTTTCTCCCAGTAGCTTTCCCCAATGGCCAGGAAATTAACCTTGGAGCCCTGTTAAAGCTCAGAGACATGTTGTCAGACTACAGCTACTGCAAGAAGGCTGGGAACCCAGCAGAGAAGATAGCGCCCATGATGCCATAGAAATTGAGTGTGGCATGTTCAGGTGCCCATATACAACCAGACACTGGAGGACAGGGGTAATGCAAGAGGGCTAGTAACGGAATTATGACCCCTTCCTCAAGAGCAGTCATTCTGACATGGAGAGCCTAACTTGGCTCTCCTTTCAGAAGTTCCCCCTAGTGGCCAAGAGAACAAGTTTTGAGCACTGAAGAATCTAATCATACCTAACCTTGCTCTTTCACACACCTTTAATATGGTGGAGAACAAGCAACCTCCCAAAGCTCCTCTCAAAGCCTGGGATGTTCAGGTGCTCTTCCTGGGACCAGAGCTTATTAAAAGCACAATAGAACATCTCTGCCATTAGTTCTTTCCTACAAATATCAACACTGACCAAACAGCTCTATAGCTCATTGCATTATCTACTAACACAGACACCCACCATCTTAGATTAAGCTAGATACTATTCATATTCTTGGGAAAAAGTGACAAAGCAGCCTGAGGCAATGTTGCTTTGAAAGAGAGAAATAACATTTTTAGGTAGCTCGATCTGTGAGAGATCTCCTTTTTCCCCTGCAGAGCTTTGGACTCATTGGGTCACTGCTAAGAGTGTGTACAGAGACATTCCAAAGGAAAGCAGGAGCAGCAGAGATCTGCTGGCTGCTAACCCTGGGTTTCTGCAACTAAGGTCATCCAACCCACTCTGGCACATACAGTCGGCTCTGCTCAGGATCCAGCTGTCTAGTGGTAGCACTAGCATCCCCACTAGGCTGGGGATAGAAAGCACTCCTGAGTCATGCCCTTTCTGAGCACCAAGCATGCTTTCTGTTTGCATGGTAGATGACAATGGGGGAACCCCAGAAGCTACAGGAACCACTTGGAAAGCCTTAGTTGACTGTCTAACTGGGTTCAAGGTATAGGGGAACAACCTTGTTTATCATTTGGTTTAAATCAAATAGGGCTTGCTTTGGAAACCTGCATGCACATATGCTGTGTTCATAAATATGTAGGATTGTTATACCTTCTATTTGAATTATTACCTTCACCAACATATAATAGCCATCATTTCTTTTCATAGTTTGTTGATTTGAAATCTTTTTTTATCTGCTATGAGAATGACTAAACCAGCTTACTTTTCATTTCTGTTTACGAGGAATATTGTTTTTCATTTCTTCACCTTGAGTTTAAATGATCCTCTGTGGATTAGATGCATTTCTCAAAGACAGAAAAGTAGTTGGCTTGCATTCTTTTTATGCATTCACCTAGCCTAGGCCACTTCGTTGGGGAGTTAAAGACATTCAAATATTTTGAAAGAATTGGTAAGTGGGATGTATTTCTGTTCATACTGCTGAGTAGAATTTTATTTTGCTGATTTTTGACTTTCTGTGCATTTCATTTCATCTTATTTACCATTCATATTCTGAATTCTGTTTTTATCCTTTCATATATTTCCTTCTTATTGCAGTTCGTTGCTGTAACTCCATTGTGATCCTTTTGGAGTGTTCATATGTTTCCTTTCTTTCTTTTCTTCTTCTTTTTTTTTTTTTTTTTTAAGACAGAGTTTCCTTATTTCACTATTGGTAGAGTGCCATGGCATCACAGCTCACAGCAACCTCCAAGTCTTGGGCTTAAGTGATTACTTTGCCTCAGTCTCCCAAGTAGCTGGGACAACAAGAGCCCACCACAATGCTAGGCTATTTGTTGTTGTTGTTGTCATTGTTGTTTAGCAGGCTTGGGCCAGGTTTATACCCACCAGCCTTGGTGTATGTGGCTAGTGCCATAACCACTGTGCTACGGGCGCCAAACCTGTTCATATGTTTTCATTTTTTCTTTTTCTTTGAGACAGAGCCTCCAGCTATCACCCTGGATCGAGTGCTGTGCCATCACAGCTCACAGCAACCTCCAATTCCTGGGCTCCAGCTAGTCTCCTGCCTCCACCTTCCAAGTAGCTGGGACTACAGGCGCCCACCACAACACCCGGCCATTTTTTGGTTGCAGCTGTCATTGTTGTTTGGTGGACCTGGGCTGGATTGGAACCTGCCAGCGCAGGTGTACGTGGCTGAAGCCTTACCCTGTTGAGCCACAGGCACTGAGCCATGTGTTTTCATTTTTTATGTTGCTAAGGTTTTTATGTTGGTTTCTTCTCATCTGAGCCTTTTTATTTCTAAGCACAGGATTAATAGGTATAAGAGTTTCCAGTTTCTTGCTGGAAACTTTTCTTGATTTGAGTAAGGGAGATTCACTTGATGACACTCTATATATCTGTAATAGCAGCAACTGGATGGGACTTTTGTGGGTTCCCATGGCTGTGCACCTTTTCTCTAACCAGGTCTCAGTGAACTAGGGGTTTGATGGAGGCACCTATAGTTCAGTGAGTAGGGCATGGGGCACACACACGGAAGCTGGCCAGTTCAAGCCACACCCAGGCCTACTAATCAACAATGACAACTGCAACCAAAAAATAGCTGGGCATTGTAGCGGGTACCTGTTCTCCCAGCTACGTGGGAGGCTAAGGCAAGAGAGTCACTTAAACCCAAGAGTTTGAGGTTGCTATAAGCTGTGATGTCACAGCACTCTACCAAAGGAGGGTGACATAGGGAAACTCTGTCTTAAAAAAAAAAAAAGAAGAAGAATTAGGGATTTGAGACTAAGGTATTAAGGTCTTAGATGACTTTCCTGGAGACAGCAGATACCTGGGTTGTATTTTGTCATAGGCTTTATCATAGGGATACAAGCATGGGTCAACATATGTAAATAAATACATGTGCTTCAATAAATACATAAACACAAAAACAAAGATCATATGATTATCTCAATAAATGTATGCAAGCATTAAAAAATTAGCACCTTTTCCTGATTCATTAGTTTGTTGATGAGTGCTCTTTCTGTTTTTATGGATATGAATATTTGATGTGATAAATTTTTCTCTTAGGACTGCCTTAGCTGCAACCCAGTGGCATTCATAGCTTGTGACTTCATTACCATCTTGTTTGAGAAAAGTAATAATTTACTTCTTTATCTCCTCTTGACTCAGCTGTCATTCAGCATAAGGTTGTTTACTTTCAATGACTTTTTGTGGGGATGAAGATTTTTGTTGAGTTGACAAATTTTATTCCATGGTGGTTTGAAAAGATACAAAGTATCATTTCTATTCTTTTAAATGTATTGAGATTAGATTTGAACTTGGAGAATGATCCATGGGCTAACGGGAATAAAATATACTTAATGTTATTAGCTTGTAGTATTATGTATTTGTCTATTAAACCCATTTGTTCTAAAGTTGAATTTAAGTCTATTGCTTTTTTGTTTAGTTTCTTCTTGGAGGATATGTCCAGTTTTGTTAGAGGAATGTTGATTCCCACAATTATGATGGTGTTGTGGGGTATCATGTAGTTCAGATCAGTTAATGCTTTTTTATATATCAAGCATTTAAATTGGTTGCATACATACTTAAAATTGAAATGTATTCCTGATGTATTATTCCCTGGACCAGTATTTAGTGTCCTTCTTTATATTTCTTTACTTTTGTTGATTTGAAGTCCAAGCAATCTGCATATAAAGGCAATTCATGCTTTTTTTCTGATTTCCACTTGCCTCAAATATGCTTTTCCAACACTTCATCCTGAGTCTTGTTTGTCCTGAGAGGTTAAATCTGTTTCCTGAAGCACCATATTGGTGATGTGTGCCTTTTTATCCAGTGAGCTAGCCTATGCCTTGTCAGGGTAGAATTAAAGCAATTCCTATTTACTGAGAGAATTAATAAGTATGGTAGTGTTCTCTTCATCATGGTTTTTGAAGGTCTGTTGCTTAGTTTTATCACTTGCACCATTTTGGAAGTTAGGCTTTATTGTTTAGTTTCTGGGTTTCTTTACTTAGCTGGTGGTCTATTGTGATGCTCAGTGTAAAGATTAGGACTGAATACTCCCTGCAGAGCTGGTGGTGTTGTGGCAAATTTCCTCTATGGTTGCTTGTCAGTAAAATATTTTATTTCTCCATTGAATATGAAACTTACTTTAAGAAGATATATAATTCTGGGTTGAAAAATATTTTGTTTGAGAAGGTTAAAGACAGATGACCACCCTCTTCTGGCTTGAAAAGTTGCTCATGCAAAGTCCACTGTCACCCTGATATTTTTCCTCTTGTAAGTAAGAATTTGCTTACTCTTGGCAACTTGTGGAATTTTCTCTTGCATTTTGACTTTGGTCAAGTTAACTTACAATGTGTGTAGGAGATGTTTTGTTTGAATACAGTCCTCCTAGCCTTCTGAAACCATCTGATATCTGAATTTCTGGATCTCTCACAATGACTGGGAAATTCTACCCCATGTTGTCTTGAAGTAGTGCTTCCATGCTTTTACTTTTAGGACTCTCTTCTCCTCCTTTAGGAATCACTGTGATTTATATGTTTAGCATTTTGTGTAGTTCCATATGTCTCTAAGAGACCATTTTGATTTTGCTCTTTTCTTTTCTTCCTCCTTAAATAGTTGAGTTAGTTCAAAAGTCTTGTTTTTGATTTCTGAGATTAATTTTTTTTCACGTTCTACTCTATTGCTATGATGCTCTATTCCATTCTGAAATTTTCTGAATATCTATTTCAAATACTTAAGCTCTGCTATATTCTTCCTAATTACCTCCAGATCTGTGGTGAGTTATTTTTAAATTTCCTTGATATCTTGTGACAGTTTTCCAACTTCTTTTTGGATTTCCTTTTCTATGTTCACTTCGATTCCATTCATCTTGTTTTCCATCCATATTCTGAATTCTATTTCTAACATTTCAATAATTTCTCTATATATGGCATTTTAAGTTCTATCTCCCTTGTAATCTCTTGGGAGAGTTGATCTGCTCTAATTTTTATGTTTCTAGTATTCTTCCGCTGATTCCTCTCATGTGTATTTTTAATGTGTGTATATATTATTATATTTTTTAAGTTGAAATATATTTAGGATGTCCCTAAATTGTTATTGAGAGATATTCTAGTTGAAGTCCCTTAGGCAGCACCCAGGAAACTGGTTGGGCCACAGATTTCTTCCACAGCAGGTGGCAGGTTGCTCCATGTTCACCAATCCAAATACTGTAGAGACAACTCAGATTCTCTCTAGACATATTGGGAGAGTGGAGCCTGTCTCCCTTTTCTTCTGTGGCTGGCTATATATTCCACTGGTTGCCTGTGACAGAGGGAATGACCTCTATAACTCTTGCTGGTATGGTTTTTTGGGGCGATGGATATAGTGTAAAACTCCTTCATCTTTCCTGTGCCTGGGGATGAGGCAGCCTCTCCAGAATATCTCAGATAGGCTAGCACTCTGACTAGCCTATGCAGCGAAGCAGGCCTCTGTAGGGGTAATCTGTCTAGTAACCACAGAAAGAAAGAAGATGGGTTGCTGCCATGAGGCAGCTGGAACCAGAATTATTTACTATTCTGCAGGTTTGAGAAGGACCCCAAAGAGGTTACTCCTAGTTGCAGGAAAACTGGGTCTTTTGTTTCTCATGGCCCTCTCCTGTAGGGTGAGAGATCCTAAATTTTTCTCCTTGTGGAGAACTCCCAGATGGCGGAGAGGAACTCATTATCCATCTGTTAGGCTCTGGGCTTCTCCAGTCTAGTCCACTCACTAACTATATTCAGTTATTTCTTCCTCTTTCTCCTATGTGTCTTTGCTGTTTAGGCACCTTACTAGGGTTGCTGAGTGCCTTAGTTTCTTTTCTTTGTGATGCCCTGCCTCTACCAATTTCAAATGGTCTGAGTTCACTTCAGTTCAATTTTCCTCCCTATGGACAGGAGATTCTGATGAATGCTGCCTCTACTCAGTTATCTTTGAATGTTTTCTGTTCCTTTTTTGCTTCTTCTGTACTTCATTGATGTATTTGTTGTTCCACTTTATGGTGTCCCATAAGCCCACTTAAGCTATTCTGATTTTTCTCCTCAGAAGGGATAATTTCTAATGATCTCTCCTCAAGTTCACAGATTATTTCTTCTGTTTCTTCTGCTTAATGTAGTATGTTTCTATGACACCGTATTTAATTTTTCAACTTATTTTGTCCCTATCACCTTTAGTACTATTTCACTCTTTCTATTCAGTTGTTAAAATTTTCAGACTATTCATGTATTATTCTGCAGACTTCATTGAGCTTCTTCACTACTATTCTGTTGAATTCCCTGTCAAGTGAATTATATATGTCTTATTTCATTAGGGTTGGTTTCTAAAGATTCGTCTTGCTTTTTAATATGGATATATTTATGTGTTTCTTTATTTTCCTTGTGTCTATGGATTATTTTCTGTACATTGGATCACAAAATTACCTTTCCAAGTCTTAGTAAACTGGTCTTATATAGAAGTTCCTCTCCAACAAGCTCAACCTTACATCCTAGGGGTTTCTAAAATGTTAATTTTTGTTAAAACTCTTGACTTTATTCACAATGACTCCCAATAAATTACAGAATGTCAGATCTTGCTATTGATTTTAGAGAGATACTATAGAAGTCAGTTCCTTGGGATGTAGCTGGAGAGGCTGCTGTGTTAGACATGTGCCAGTTTTTTCTTTCCTTGCAGAGAGGATAAAATCCAAATTTTGTATCATACCCCATCTGCAGTATCCCAAGGACAGGGTATGAGGCATATGTCTATACACTTACTGAGACTGTTCACCTTGAAACTGGTAGTGTACTACTGAATGTTCACACATTTGCAAGTCAACTTTTGCTCTCTGATCTAAAAGACAGAACTGCTGAGCTCCATCAAATTACAGTGATAAGTGATTTAGAAGCCAGTCACTTGGATAAAGTCTATAATAAATCACTTGATGATGTAGAAACAACTTCTATAGAGAGTATGAAGATCTAGATTCATTTCTGAGCAAGCCAAGAAAAAAGATGAGGGTAGTTTCCACTCACATGTTCCAAAAAAGTAGAATTCACACATCCTTATAGTACAAGAAGACTGAGTCTGGAGTTATCAGTGAAGTCAGGGTGTAACTTCCAGGAAGCATCTGTTTTCCCTTCCAGCGCAAAAACTAAGACATTATTTGAGCCAGAAAACATTTACTACTAAAAGGGGAATATTGCATCATGTAAGAAGTTTTGTGTAATGTTTAAATCATGAGTGAAACTTTTCTTTGTCAAAACAAATAATCATTATCCTACAAATGATGTTTTGAATACAGTTCACTTGCTTTTCATAGTTACTCGTAAATGCATACAGTTTTGATTTAATTAAAATTATTTAAAAAAAAAGAAAAGAAATTCTTAGTTGGTATCCTCCTTTCCTCTTTGAGCTACTCCAACATTATCCTAACCTGTCTTCTTGCCTCTAGTATTTTCTTGCATCTTAATATTCTTCCTAAAAATCAAATGATAGTGATAGAAATTAAATAACTGTGACTTACAAAAGGGGAATTGATCAGGGAGAAGAACAAATAAATGTACCAACCCCAATTTTTCTATTTACTTCAGTGTAGTATTCTATTGTATAAATATGATTATATTTATTGTTTTTTTTTTTAATTATTTTTTATTGAGTCATAACTGTGTACAATGATTCAAGCTTGGAGTACAGTGTGCGGGCTTCCCATACAATCGGAGATATTTTTATCCACCTGATTAATGTAACATTCATGATATTTTCTCATTTA
>CAUYRH010103115.1:0-18126 GCA_963574655.1 Perodicticus potto | reverse complement strand
AGTCTCCTGCCTCTACCTCCCAAGTAGCTGGGACTACAGGCGCCGGCCACAACGCCCGGCCATTTTTTGGTTGCAGCCGTCATTGTTGTTTGGCGGGCCCAGGCTGGATTCGAACCCGCCAGCTCAGGTGTACGTGGCTGGTGCCTTAGCCCGTTGAGCCACAGGCGCCGAGCCTGTCAGTTCCATCTAAAAGCTGATGAAATGAGGGTCTCCAATCCCCAGGGTGCTGCCTGCTTCCCTCACCATGGCAGTGGCGTCCTTTTGGGTTCTGCTTTCCACGTGGCCCCTGTCTGTCTGTTCAGTAAGCAGCTGAGTGACCCTTATAAACCTAAGCCAGGTGGTGTTACTCCTCTAGGAAGCCTCCCTGGCCTCCTGTCAGACTCAGGGCCAGTGGGCCCCAAGAGCCCCAGCTCTGTGGCCTGCTGGCCGCTCACCGTGGCCCTCGCCTGCTTCCCTGTGCCCCAGCACTTGACCTCTTTCTGGCCTCACAGCCTCTCTCCTTGCTGTTCCTTCTGCCTGAAACACCTTCCCCCAAATCTGCCTGTTCTCTCACCTCCATAGCTGCACTTCAGAGCATGCCCTGAGCTGTCTGCCCATCTCTCCCTCTCCTGGACCTTGCTGCGCGCTTCTTCCTAACCCTCACCCTCGGACATGATGGGGTCAGGTGATGGGTTATTGTCAGTCCACTGACAGCCTCTTGTATACACTGCATGTGAGCAGGCCTTGTCTGCTTCCTCCAGCTAACCTGCAGGCCAGGCCGGGGCAGCACACAGCAGGTGCTGAGTGGACAACTGGACGGACATGCCACCTATGTTGCCTCAGACACTCCAGACATGTGCTGTGAGGAAGGCGGCTCTGCTCAGGCTGACCTACTTAAGAGGTCCTTCTGGCCCTCACAGCTACTTCCAGAATGAGCTGGAGCTTGTTCCAGGGGTGGCTCTGCTGTCCACTGAGCCCTGGCTCTGGATCCTCTTGGTCAGAACAATGGGCCATTTGGAGCCTGGTCTCTTCCATCCCCCTTCCTAGGTCTCCAGGGGCCCAGGGACAGGCAGGGCTCCCACCACCTGACCCAGGCCAAATCCCTGGAGAGATGGCTGCTCATGCCTTTTCCGTCCATGGAGGACCGTGTGAAACCCTGCTCAGGTCTCTCAGCCCAAGCTGAGAAGTTAAAGAAGCCCACTGCCATGGACAGTATTGTGTACCCAGAAATTCCTATGTGGAATCCTGAACCCTGAATATGACTAAATTCGGAGATAGGGCCTTTAAGGGGGGAAAGTAGAGTTAGATGAGTCTATAAGGGTGGGGCCCTGACTCAGTAGGATTAGCGAGACCAGTCCGCTGGCTGACTCTGTCTCCCTCCTTTCCCCCTCAGCCTTTCCCCCATCCCTCCCTCAAGGCAGGAGAAGAGGCCTTAGGGCAGTGTTTTTCAACCGTTTTTTTTTTTTTTATCTCATGGCACACTTGAACCTATAGTTAAACTTTTGCAGCACACTTAAATTATATTGATCCAAAAAAAGAGTGAAAAGGAAAACATATATGCTGCACTTTGAACTTCTTTTGAACATAATGTAATTAATGATCTCTAAAAATGTCCTCAGCATCCCTAAGATCCTCTCATGGCACACCGGTTGAAAATCCCTGCCTTAGAGTGAGACCTGCCTTGCTAGCCTCTTAGACTTCTAGCCTCCAAAACTATGAGAAATACATTTCTGCTGTTTAAGCCGTCTGGCTTGTGGTATCTTGTTATGGAAGCCTGAGCAATCTAACACACCCACCCCCAGAAGCTCGGGCTGCCCCAGGGTGAGCTGATTAACCCTGGGTGTGGATTAGGGGAGACAGATAGATAGTGTGAAGGAGAGATGGATGGATAGAGAGACAGACACTCCTCTTGCCCTTTCTGTCAACCTCTCTTGAAATTCTACCCTTAGAAATTCACCCCAAGGAATGAGAGGAATGTAGTTCTGCCTCTTCCAGGAAGCCTCCCTGTCCCTACCTTCCCAGCCCACATCCCTCATCACACTCCAGGCCCTTCCCTGCCCTGCTTTCTGCCTATGGAAGGTGCATGGTCTCATCTCCCTCTCAGAATGGTGTGTCCTGGGGCCGCTGGGGCCGCTGGGTATGCTTATCTCTCACACTGGCTTCTTCCAAGTAGCAGAAGGTTCTAAACATTATTGTGAAAATAGAAGAAAATCCTCCCGGGAAGGGCGTTAGGGACACCATGCCCAGGGTCTGGTCCATCTGGTTGGGGCCTGGGCTCTAGTCTTACACAAGAGACCCTCAGGGGACACTGAAAGAGATTGTGTAAGAAATGCTGATGCCCAGGCCTCACCCCTTTCTGGTCTTCCTACCCCTGATTCCAATGCCTTGAGTAGCCGGGAGAGAGCCACTGGCTTACTGGGCGCTCTGGGAGCTTGGGGGACAAGCATTGACCTGATTGAAGTTTCTGGGTGGGTTGACACAGGATCTTTCCGGGAGGGGTGAATCACTCGACCTCACTGCCAGCTGTGAACAGTTCAGTCTGGCAGGCATTTCCCCAGGAGCCCCGTGCCAGGCGCCTACTGGTTGCTGAGGAAATACAAAGAGACACAATCTCTCTCAGAGTTTCCATTCCCTGCGGGGAAGTGGCTCGGCAGCCAGGTGGGGCTGGGTGAGGGCAAGAGTGTGGCTGTGCCCACCCTGTGCAAGGCCCACCTGGGTTCTGGCTGTGTCCAGGGTGGTTCCATCTTCCCAGCAAACCTGTAAGGAGCAGGCATCATGGTAAGGAAGCCAGGTCTGCAGAGTTAAGGTGTCTGGCTTGAACCCAGGTGTGTCTGAACTGTGACATGATCCTCAATCTTGGGGCTGGTAAAGCCAGGTGACATTTATAGCCAAGGAACTTGGGGGAAATGAGGTGCGTACCTACTAAGCCAGTGCCATTCAGCTTTGGCTGCGTGTTAAAATCACCTAGGGAGTTTTTTAAATACTGATGCTCCATTAAGTAAAAACCTCTGGGGGTAGGAGGAAAGCCTCAGTATTATTTGAAGCTTCCCAGGAGATCCCTACAAGCAGTCAATGTAGGGAACCAGTTCTACAAGCTAATTTCTCATTCACAGGACAGGCCATCCTTTGCTGGTAGGAGCCTGGGCTTGGGAGTCAGAGGAGTTTGGCTGTTGACTCACTAGCTATTTAACCTTGGGGAAGTTAATGAAGATCACTCTCAAATTTTTTCAGTCATGATGTGCAGGGTAGTACCCACCTTGCAGCTAGGTTTTTTTTTTTTTTGAGACAGAGCCTCATGCTGTCGCCCTGGGTAGAGCGCTGTGGCAGCACAGCTCACAGCAACCTCCAATTCCTGGGCTTAAGCAAGTCTCCTGCCTCTGCCTCCCAAGTAGCTGGGACTGCAGGCACCCGCCACAACGCCCGGCCATTTTTGGTTGCAGCCGTCATTGTTGTTTGGTGGGCCCGGGCTGGATTCAAACTCGCCAGCTCAGGTGTATGTGGCCGGTGCCTTAGCCCGTTGAGCCACAGGCGCCGAGCCCTTGCAGCTAGGTTTTAAGGAGCAGCATTAAGTTAGGGTACCCAACGCGTAACAGGCATTTAATACATGTTATTGTCCAGAGCTCACGGTCCCTCCTCCCTGATTGGGTATCCTCCCAGCATGTCATAGGAGATGTTACAGCATGCACATGCACACGGCTTGCACGTGCACACATGCGTATTGTATTGTATTCTATTTATTTATTTATTTTGAGACAGAGTCTTACTTTGTTGCCTGCAGTAGTGTGCCATGGCATCATAGCTCACAGCAACCTCAAACTCTTGGGCTCAATTAATTCTCTTGCCTCAGCCTCCCAAGTAGCTGGAACTATAGGCGCCCGCCACAACGCCCGACTTTTTTTAGAGACGGAGTCTCGCTCTTGCTCAGGCTGGTCTCCAACCTGTGAGCTCAAGCAATCCACCTGCCTCAGTCTCCCAGAGTGTTACTATCACAGGCGTGAGCCACTGCACCTGGCCACAAATGGCACATTTTAAAATTCTGTTTCCTGAGGCTACCAAAGTCCTATTGTAAGCCATGTCCATTCCCCTCTTGCCTCCCACCATTGCTAACCGGCCTTTTGGCCTGGTAATGTTTATGCCCTGGGTACCATCTAAGATCCCCCTCCCCGTTGTGTCACCCTTGGATCTGCTGCTGCTGGAGGGTTCTGCAGGGCAGGACCTTCTCATCTGGAGTCTTCAAATCCCTGGAATCAGAATGAGGGAGGGTCCCTGATGCATTCACCCAGTAGAAGCTGCACAGTTTGATTAACATGCTGTTTCCTTACTTTGGGCTAAGGGTATCTTACCTCCTGCTGACTGGAAGCTCTGACAGCTGAACGCCTTTGGTTAATTAAGTGCAGAAATAAATCAGTTATTACTTATTAAATGCACTTTTTCTTCCACAAATCTCAAATACAGTGGCCACCTCCCTATAGTAACCACTTCCTTAAATTGACCTAATTTTCATAGACTAGACATGCATTAGGTGTACATCGTATCAGTACAATAGGCCTAGTTCCTTATGTTACCATTTCCATATGTTGGCCAGTTTGTAGACAATTACAGAGGTTCTACTGTATGTGATTTCTAGGGAAAAAACCCTGGCGATACAAGGAATCGCTGATAGTGGCATTGTCGGGGACCCAGATAGGACTGGATCAATCAGAGAGTGGTAGTGGCACTGCTTTATTTTTTAATTTTTGAAATTGTTTTTTTATTAAATCATAACTTTGGACATTGATGCATTTATGGGGTTCAGAGTACTGCTTCAGTATACAATGTGAAATGCTTACTTTGAACTAAGTAACACATCCATCACAATTACACTCATTTTTTTTTTTTTTTGTACAAAAGGTCTTTCTTGGCAGGGGATGCTGCAGAGCAGCATTAAGGAGGAGGAGGAGAGAGAGAGAGAAAGAGAAAGGGAGGGAGATAGAGAGGGAAAGAAGTGGGGGAGAGAGAGAAGGGGGCAGAGAGAGAAAAGAGACTAGAGTAGTATAGGCATTTTAACAAAGTTGATTCTTCCCAGCCATGAGCATGGAAAATTTTTCCATTTGTTAACATTTTCATCTATTTCTTTTCTTAAAGTTTCATAGTTCTCTTTATAGAGATCTTTCACATCCTTTGTTAGGTAAACTCCCAAATATTTCATCTTCTTTGGAAGAAGTTCCATTTTCATGTGACCAGTGCCATAGGCCTCTTTGAACTTTTAAAGACAAAGTTCCTCTAAAAGACATCACTTGTCAACCTAATCAGGGATTTGCCTGTCCTCTTCCCTGCCTGCTTCCTGAGTGCTAGTTAGACACTTTTCTCAAAATCCTCTGAGCACTGAAGTATTGTAAAAATTCATTTAATTTTCAAAGTCCCTTCATTCACTTGGGAGCTCACAGACCATTCAGTTTTTCCAGTTACTGTTTTCTTCCCACTTCCTTTCCTTCTGTATTTGCTGTTTGCTTTTTGTAATTTGAATTTAATCATCAGTGCCAGTGTTTTGGGCCTCTGTGTCTGCATAAAGCTTGTGCTAAAAGCTGGAAGAACAGTGGGTTGAGGGTCCAGATTTCCAGCCGTGGGGCAGCTCACGTTCCAGGGAGAGAGAAAAGCAGACTGACAGCAGGGAGTGTGGCCTGGGCCTCAGACAGGCACTTCTCAGCTCTGAGTTCTGATCTGGGAGCTTGTTAGAAACGCAGGGTCCCCGGCCCCACCCAGTCCTGGTGAATCAGAAGCTGCATTTTAACAAAATCCCCAGACAATTCATGCACCCAGAACAGTGTGCGGACTAGGCCACGGGGTGGGTGCAGAAGGTGAGCTGAGGATGGGATAAGCAGCCCCACAGTTCAGACAGCAGCGCTGGCCGGACAGTCTCCGAGGACCCGCTCCAGGCTCTCCATGGTGTTACAGGTGGATTTGAATCTTCCTGGTCGGAGGATAGTTGAGTAAGGTAAACAGAGGGAAGCTATCTCAGTTAAATAATTTAACGGCCTGAAGACATCTCTTGAATGAAAGGATCTCATTTCTGTTTGCATTTTTATGTATCAGACTTTTTAATGGAATACAGAATTTTTCTGATACCAACAGCTTGCAAGTACAACTAAAGTCAGAATAGCTTTAATATTCAAATTACATAGATTTCTAGTTCCCATAGATTAGAGTAGCTATAAATGCAGTTATCTACTAACTTAACCTCTAATATCTAACTTTTTTTTTCATCTGGTAAAGTACAGATAACAAAGAGTTCACCATTTTAACCATTTTTCACGTACAGTTCAATGGCATTAAGCACATTCACATTGTTTCCAATCATCACTATTTCCAGAAATTTTTCATCAGCACAAACAGAAACTCTGTATCCATTAAGCAGTGATTCCCTGCCCCCCGTCCTTTGTCCTCGGTGATCGGCATTCTGTTCCTGGGATCTGACCACTCAGTGCCAGTGTAAGTGGATCAGGTAGGAGTTGTCCCGCTCTGACTGGCCCATTCAGCACACCTCCTTCTCGGTTCATTCAGGCAGCAGCATATCTCAGAATTTCATTTTTTTAAGACTGAATGATATCCCATGTTATGTACCCCACATTGTATTTATCCACTCCTCCGTTGATGGATATCTGGGTCATTTCCACCTGTGGGCCATGTGAGTTACGCTGCTGCAAAACCTCACTCCGCTGCGCATCTGGGCATAGAGCTGCTGGGAGCTGCCCTTGCCTGGCTGTGAAGCTGAGCATTTGCGCACCTGTCCTGGAAGATGCCACCACGCACAGGTGTGAGCTCTTGGGGGACATGTGCCCCGTGTCTCTCTGTTACTGCCAGGGTTCAGGATCACTGCCAGCACCAAGACACCCATTCCGAGATCTCCTCTGCCTCACAATACAGGCTCCCTTGTGGGAAGGACATGCCCTCCCTAGTGGGCTATTATGCTCACACTCCATGTTGGTCCACCTGCTAGGTGTCCAATGCAGGGGGTCAGCCATTTCCTGTCACTCATATGCAGCCAATTCCCCCATTGCACACGACGGAACCTCGCAGGTGGGTCCAAGGAAAGCCCAGCACCGGTCAGGACATCCCAGAACCAGTGTCCCCTCCCACAACCCACATGCTCCATGCAATCTACGAAGCCAGTGCAAATCCACTTGCACCAGCTCCCCTGGGTTGTCTCTTGGGGACTTCATTTTCCAAGGAGCCCATTAGTCTTTCCTGCTGTCCCAGCTCAGTGAGAGTGACCACTGGTCCCTTGAGTGCATTTTAAAACTTTGAACCACAAAGTGGAAGAAAGAGAATTTGAAGGGTTTCCACCCCGTGTTACAGCCTTTCTCCAGAATGTGTGTCCTGTAACCTCCATGGTCACTGAGTTTCCCGGAGTGGCCCGGGGACTTCCTCTGCCTGCAAAAGTTCTATTCTAGCCTCTCACAGACCTGGGCTGGGGACTCACTCCGCATCCACAGGAACCAGAAGGTGCCGTCCGAGTAGCTCTTTCCAGGCCAAGGGACCCACCCAAAGCAGAGTAGGCAGCTCTTCCCCGAGGCATCAGAAAGCAGGGCCTATTTTAAATAATGTCCGGCCTGTAAGAGAATTTAAATCCAGCTACTTCTGAGAAATCTTTATTTATGTGGGCACTTATGTGTGGCGACTGATAGGATGGGTCCAGGAGAATTCTAACTGAATCAAAAAGTAACCATCGGAAGTAAGAACTCACCCTGGGGTAGGGGACCAAGCAAATGAAATTGACCCAACAGCTAAACCTCAGGAGTCAGAGGACATGGTGGTTTCGGATGCTGTGTGGCATCTGCCTCTCAGGCCTGGCCTCACAGCTAAGCACTGGGCAGCAGAAGAATTTCAAGAAAAACTGGGAGGGCTCCCTTCACTGAAACCTCTGCCCGACACTGACACAGTGGCAGAGCCCTGGTGACACACACAGGTCGGCATGTGACACAAGAGCGGAGGGGGTCATCTCTCCAGTTCTACAAGGAATATGGTAAAGTGTTTTTTGCCAGATGACATGAGCCCCGAGGACCAGCACCAGGACACCTGCAGTGTCCTGTCCAGTGGCAGCAGAGGTGGTGTGACCAGAAGTGGCTTTAACATCTGCACAGGTGCGGTCACTGATGCGCAGGAGAGAGGCAGGTGCCAGCTGATGGGGCGGGGTGGGGGGCAATTCCACACAATTCCACGCAGCTCTGCTGGCTGTGGCCTCCGCTAAGGGCCTCGGTGGGAGAGCAGAGCATGGCCTGTGTCTGCTGCTTCTTAGAGGATCCCACCCAGGCCTGTGAGACACTGCCGGAGACGCAGGAAAGCCTTCGGGGAGACCCTTAGTGGGCACGAGAGGGAATTCTGACTCAGGTTGCCGAAAGGCTCCTGTTACCTTTCCAGAGATTTCCTCGGACTCTGGAAACATATAGCCCCTTAAAACAAGGTGCATTTGTGCAAACTTTAACATTTTTTTAGGAGGATCAGACGATCAGGTTTTTGCTTCTTACCTCATCCCCAAGCAAAGTTCTCTTTTTACTCAGCTATTTGTTATGTTTTTATGAGTGAGGAACATTTAACATTCACGGCTCCGAGACTTTCACTACTGCGTATCACACATAACAGGGGACACAGCTTCAAGGACAGAGGGTGGACAGACAGGTAAGGGTGCTGTGGTCGTAAGATGACAGGAGTGGTGTGGAGAGCTCAGGCCCCATCTAAAGGCCACTTCACTGAAAACAGCACAAAACCCAAAGCCCCCACTGGCCACACAGAGCCGGCCTGAGGACCTACACTCTATCCTGGCTGTTCTAACCCTCGGGACATGGACAATGGCTGGGTTGACCCTCTTCCACAGTTAATGGGATGAAAACTAACCGAGGTGTCCTTGGTGTCCCTCTGGCTGTCCCGGGAGCTGACACAGGAAGGGCCAGCTGCTTAGCCTGGTGCATGGTGCCTTCCCCGGGCACCAACAGTTGGGGTTATGATGTTATGGGGCGACTACATGGCATGGCTGGGAATGCTAACCCCTAACGACCACTGAGAGTGCCTGTCCGTCCAGCCGTGGTGCTGAAGATTCCCCCTGTCATTTTAAGCACTAATTCCCAGGTGACCTGCTGTGTAAGACCTGTCACCTCTCCAATGTTACAGATGAGAGAACTGAGGCCAGAGACACGCGTGGTGCAGCAGGGGCTCCAGGACTCCAAAGTCCACGACTTCAACCAAACTGCTTATACTCCCGATAAAGCAGGAGCAAGTCTGCAGGTCAAGGGTTGTGCAATCGGGTAGAGGAAAGATATTGAACAGGGTCATTTTTAACAGGGAATTGTCATGTACAGAGACAGACCTCAGGAGCATTAGCGAGAGGGCCATGGATCAGAGAGTGTGGGCAGCGGCTTGGCGGAGACGGAGGCCCGACAGGCTGGAGCGTGGTCTTCCAGGGCAGGGTGAGGAGGCGGCCTCGGCTGAGCTGCTCGGCTCCTCCCCCAGCCCTCTCCGCTCCTCCCACAGCCCTCTCCGCTCCTCCCCCAGCCCTCTCCGCTCCTCCCCCAGCCCTCTCCGCTCCTCCCACAGCCCTCTCCGCTCCTCCCACAGCCCTCTCCGCTCCTCCCACAGCCCTCTCCGCTCCTCCCACAGCCCTCTCCGCTCCTCCCCCAGCCCCCTCTGCTCCTCCACCAGCCCCCTCCATTCCTCCACCTCCCCTCTCCACTCCTGTCCACTAACACAAGTCCTAACCAAGAACTAAACTAAAGCTTAGGAAAATACTGTATGTCCAGTATTTGAAACATGTGATTTTTCTGTCCATCTCCCACTCCACCCTTGGGTGTCTGGCCTCTATTATTTTCTAACTTTTCTATTAAGTTAGAAAACAGGAAAACGTAAACTTTAGTCATGTAGATAAAATGGCAGACGCCTTCCCCTTCACGGCCCCCTCGAGTTCTGCTCGAGGGGTGGGTTTGGTGGATGGTGGGGCCTCTCTCTGGGGACAGGGCCTCAGGAGATCCCAGCCAATGAGCTCTGACCTGCCGAGCCTGCCCTAGGGTCCCTGGGCTCCCCATGGGGTGATCCTAGTTCCCATTTCTGACAAGAAACAAAATCTTCCTTAACTCCCTAGGGTCAGCCTGTGATGAAGATTTTGTGTGTTAACCTACCCAGATATTTGCTCAGACATGATTCTCAGATACATTTCCCTGGAGGTGTTTTCAGAGGAGGCTAACACATAAATCAGTACACATTGACTACAGTACATCACTCTCCATGATGTGGGTGGGCCTTATCCAGTCCCCTGAAGGCCTTCAGAGAAGCATCCTGACCTCTGCCAGGAGGGGACCTGGGGATTGCCTGCACGGTCAAGCTGCAGGCTCCTGAGTCCCAGCCTGCAGACCTACCCTGCAGATCTGAGCTTGGAGGTCCCATAACAGTGGGGGAGTTCCTCGCAATCAATGGTTCTCTAGACACACCACGTCTACTTGTTCTATGCTGCTGGAGAATCAGGTAGAAACACACCCCACTTTGTCAATTCTAAGATGTACATGTTTTTACATGCTCTAAAATCATAAGGAATTTTAAGTTGACATCATTTCCAGTGAAGGGTGATTATTCCGGGAGGTGAATAGCGATTCTACATCCTTTCAACTAGATCCTGCTCTGGAACCCCCTGACCCACAGCTTGGTAGGTCAAGCAGAGTGGCTGTGGTGCAACTGGCTCTCATGATTAGTGACCCACGCATGTGTCTGCCCCAAGATCATGGAGCTCTGAGCAGTTTCAAGTAATTATTTTCCATAACCCTGTCATTTAACTGTCAGCTGTAATCTCTGAAAAATGTATTTTTTCCAAGGGATGCAGAATATGAACCTTACGAGGGAAACAGTCTTAAAGGAATGTTTTGAAAGGAAAGAGCAGGAAGAGGGAACAGAATACACTTGCTTCTCTCAAGTGAGCCAGGTGGACCAGCTGGAGCCCCATTTCCTGTGCAGGTCCAGTGCATTTTAGCCATAAGGGCACCTGCTTCATTCTGCTGGTTTTCTCCCTGGTACATTTTCTAAAGAATTGGACATTTGGTCAAAACTGCAGCAATGTTTTTGACATGCCACCATCTTACACAAAAACAAGACTTGGCAGTAACAGTAGGTCTTAGGCATAAGTGTGTCTCTAGTACTCAGCATTTGTCCAGTACTCGGCGTGTGTCTCTAGTGCTCAGCATTTGTCTAGTACTCAGCATGTGTCTCTAGTACTCAGCACTTGTCTAGTACTTGGTGTGGATCTCTAGTACTCAGCATTTGTCTAGTACTTGGTGTGGATCTCTAGTGCTCAGCATTTGTCCAGTACTTGGCGTGTGTCTCTAGTGCTCAGCATTTGTCTAGTACTCGGTGTGTGTCTCTAGTGCTCAGCATTTGTCTAATACTCAGCATGTGTCTCTAGGACTCAGCATTTGTCTAGTACTTGGTGTGGATCTCTAGTACTCACATGTCCCTAGTACTCATGTGTCTCGAGTACTAGGCATGTGTCCCTAATACTCAGTGTGTGTCTCTAGTACTCAGTCCATCTCCCTTAGTACTCAGCATGTCTCTCTAGTACTTGTGTATCCCTACTACTCAGTGTCCTAGTACTTATGTGTCTCTTGTACTCAGCATGTGTCTCTAATATTTGCATAGTACTCGACATGTGTCTCTAGTACTCTGTGTGTGTCTAATACTCGCGTATCTCTAGTACTCGGCATGTGTCTCTAGTACTCAGCATGTATCTCTAATACTCGTGTGTCCCTAGTACTCAGCATGTATCTTTAGTACTCATCATGTATCCCCAGTACTCTGTGTGTATCTAGCATTCACATGTCCCTAGTATTCAACATGCATCTCTAGTACTCAGCATGATGTCCTTAGTACTGAGCATGTGTTTCTAGTACTCATGTGTCCCTAGTACACAACATGTGTCCATAGTACTCAGCATGTGTCCCTAGTACTGTGTATATCTAGTATTAATGTGTCCCTAGTACTCAACATGTATCTCTAGTAATCAGCATGTATCTCTCAGTCTCGTGTGTCCCTAGTACTTGGCATGTGTCTCTAATACTGAGCATTGTCCCTAGTACTCTGTGCATATCTAGTCTTCACATGGCCCTAGTACTCAACGTGTGTCTTGAGTACTCAGTATGTGTCCTTTGTGCTCAGCATGTGTTCATAGTACTTGTGTGTCCCTAGTACTCAGCACGTGTCTCTAGTAGTCACATGTCCTACTACTCTGCATGGGTCTCTAGTACTCTACATGCAGCTAGTACTCACGTGTCCCTAGTACTTGGAGTGTGTCTCTAGTACTCAGCAACTCTGGAGTAATTACTTAACGTTTTTGACTTTTAGTTTGGGGGTCTTTGGAAAGTGATCATAGTACCTGTGTAGAAGAGTTTGGTGAAACTTAAAAATACTTTCGGAAAGAAACAGACACTCAGTATTGCCACTGAAGATGGTAGTGCTCATCATCTGTCTCCTGTCCTGCTGAAGCTGTAGGCATGGTGCCTTATACTTGGAAAGTACTCGTCATCTTTGTTTATAAATCACGAGAAGTGTCTTGACAAAAAGCACATGCTATTTTTGGCTTTTTATACAACATGCAATAAATTTTATGGCTTGACTCTTATAAATACAAAGTAAAGGCGATCCTCTTTCAACCCAAATGTTCAATATTTTTAACCAGGCAGCCACCCACTGCATTGTATTACTCATGTCCTAACCTTTCTCTCCTTTAAAAATATCATCTTCATTTAAATGAAAACAATCATCAAAAAAAAAAAAAATAGACAAACAAAACTACAAATACTTTAGTTAAAACATGGTTTCCCTAGTTTGAATTTTCACATAAGGAAACAAGAGGCTTATGTCTGGGCTTTAAGAGATAACATCACAACACAGACATCTTAATGCTGGAATGATTTCTCTTCCCCTTTCTTTCTTTCCCTCCCTTTCTCCTGTCTTCTCCTCTACCCACCATCTGCTTGTTTGGAAGATCAATGAGTGACTCAGCCAACCAGGCGGATGGACTCTGGATGACACATTCATTTCAGCCACATCTGAAATGAACTGAAAGTTTAAAAGGCCACATCACGACATCAATCGGTATGCATGCTTTTCTCACCGAAAGATGATCAGACTCCGGAAGGTCCCTCTGTAACACACTGTCCCAGGAATTATCAATTCCATCATCTCCACATACACATGTTCTTCAGATAAATGATTCACTACATTATGGTAGCATTTAGCCAGAGGTGACACTAGTAGCCAGAAGCAAGTGTCAAAACCAAGTATCAAGTGGCAACAGGGAGAGTAAAGCCCGGACAGACTGCACGCTGAGCGCAGACCGAGGGAAGGAGGGTGGCAAGTGTGGGCCAGTGGATGGATTTAGGGCTGGATTACTCCAAAGCCTCAGCCAGATTTCAGTTCTAAGATGTGAAATCTGAGTGGTAGCTGGAATCCAGGCAGGTGCTGCTTTTATTCAATGGAACCATTCAAAACTAATGCACATGTGATGCTATGGGGAGATGTTCTACGCTGAGGATGTATCAGTGAACAAAACAGAAGTCTGTGGACTCTTAGAGATTATATTCCAGTGGGGACAAAAAAAAAATTTGATGTGCTTAATCAATAAATTATAAATCATATTAAAAGAGGAAGAGGGTCCTATAGAAGAATTATCCATCTGGGTAAGGATGATTGCAAACACTAGACTGAAAGTTTCAGTTTAAAAGGAGTAGTCTTGGCACAAGAATTACTTAATTATCAATAACCCACCAGAAAATGACAGAATCACAAAACTAACATGACACAGAGAATTTTACAAAGGTGGATAAAAAGAACTCATCACTAACTCATCGCCAAGTTTCATCTGACTTAAATAAAATGTTTACTGTGCACACAAAACAGGAGAGAGTCTCCGAAAACATTTCAGGGACGGCTGCGCGTCCAGCTGGCCCTGTCATAAAACACCTCATCACTGAAACAAAGAGCAGGGCATGTGCATTTCACGCGCCACCCACAAGGTCAAAGTCCTTTAGATGGAGCTTCATGTCATCATTATCCATGTGACCGATACCATTAACTCTATTTCACAGGTGGGGACATTGCAGTCCAGAGAATGTTTACAACTAAACGCAATGACTATGGAAAATCCGTGTCCCAGGCAGCAGGCAATGGCTTCATTGTATGTGGGTTTGGTCACATGAGAAGTTAAATTATCTCAGCAATTTGAGAACTTCATAATTATCCCCCTTTCTGTCGGAGCAGAGCCGAGCATGAGAGCAAACGCCTTGAAACCCATAACCATTGCAGATTGCGCCCTGCCATGGAATTTCTCTATCGAAGAAATTCAGGAAAAGACTAAGTCCTGCCGAAAAGTTTAAGTTCCCAAGTTTTTTTCTTTTTTTTGCTTCTTAGAAAAGTGCCTCTTTGGACCACACTTCAGAGGAGAATGACAAAAGCTCTCTGGTGAAGTCTCTTATCTTCTCCCATTATTTCAGTCTTCAGAGTGTGGTTAACAGAGTGTCTGTGGTTCAGCTCATAAACTCAAATCGCAATTGGCAAGTGACAGTTATGGCAGCTACCCCACAAATTTAGATGATGACGATGATTTCTTTACATTTGGGATTCCAGATAAAACTGGGAAATTCAGTAAGAAAGGATGAAGCTCTTCATGCTGTCCTATCACAACATTTGAAATTTGAGGCCAAGAGAATTCAGCTAAGTGTTTTATATCACTCAATCATTCTGAAAGTTTTCCAAGTTACTGCAGACTAAATTTAAAGCAGGATGCTGTGTTCATCAACTCTTAAATAACAACGTGGCCCTGCCAAACTGGTTTCCTTAAAACCTCCTTCCTTTGTGTTACTCTGCAATTTTCTCATGTAAGAGACAAAGATAAATGTGCCACCTGGTAACCCATTTTGCTACTTAGATCACTGTATTCCCACATTTAGACACACACACGAGTATATCAACAAATTCCAGTGTATTTTTAATAGTCTCTGTTTATATCCCCATGCTACATATTTATTCGCATGAGAACACACATTTAAACCATTATCTTCTCATTGGCAAACTGCCCCCGATAATGGAATACCTACTTATTTGGGGTAAAAAACCACTGAGTATTCAAACCACTTTTGCCCAAAGCAAAATTTATCTCTTGTGCTTAGTGATCATTTTCCTATCCTTAAAAGTGTCAAGATTAAAAAACTTAGGAATTCCAAAATAAACAACTCCCCCATCCAACCCCTCAACCCCATCCTCCCACTCCATGCCCCTCCCCCCACAATCTGACCTTGACCCTAGAGTCTGCCACTTCTGACCTTGACCCTAGAGTCTGATGGGTGGCCTTGTCAAAGCTACCAAGCTGACTCAGGGTAGGGCTAATTGGATGTGAGCTTGAGTATGCAATTGAATGTATGGATTTTTGCCCTTTTCCAGAAAGAGGCTAGAGACACATGGGCTGGATGAAGCCCAAACTTGTAGCCTATTTTGGTTGGAGAGAAAATAAATTGTCTTCACCAGGGCTGCTGTGACCTCTAGCAGTCTAACTTCTCATTTGGACAATAGTGAGGTGCCCTGTATACAGCTGTTGTCAATGACAATACTAGGCTGCAGAGAGAAGTTTGGTACCAAGGCTGGAGCTACATTTGTCTAAGAAACTGGTAACAGGGTGACATCACTGGCCTCCGAAGTTTTGAGAACTTCCATTTGGCTTCCAGGAGCAATTTGAGGTGTTAATTCTGATTTATAAACTGCCTACGTTTGGATGCTGGTTAACTTAGAAATCAACTTTCAGGTTTCCCAGATTTATACTTCAGACTCCCAGAAGCATCCCCCTCCCTTGAAGAGCCAAGATTAACGCTGGAATTAACGCTGCCTTAATCTAACAGAACCCTACTTCGTAGATTAAAAGTGTTTTGTCCCAGTTCCCCTACCAAGGAGAGATATGAAAACAAAGGAGGTATTCCTATGAAAATTTCAGCATTGACAGCTTTATATGCTTGAGTATTAAAGCATTTGAAGTGCAATTTACAGAATGAAATGGCAAATTCCAATGAATATCTTAATAGTATTTCCATTAATAACCTCATAGCACATATTTATTTGTACAAAATCATATATTAAAACCATTATCTTCTCATTGGCAGCACACATTTCTATGAACAAAAAGATTTTAATAAATTAGGTGCCATCTTCTGTAAATACATTTTTAAAAATCTGCCTTTTACTTATAAAGTATTTCAAAAATAATTTGGCAGGGTTTTTTTTTTTAACCCCTTTGTGATGTTAATTTAACCTGTATACAGTTATACCTTTTCTACCATGTCCTAAGTACTCAACCATCATTTTCTTTTTCTTTTTTTTTTTTTTTTTGGCTGAGACAGAGTCTCACTATATTGGCATCATAGCTCACAATAACCTCAAACTCTTGGGCTCAAGTGATTATTCTCTTGCCTCCACCTCCCTAGAAGCTGGGACTACAGGTGCCTGTCACAACACCCAGCTATTTGTTGTTATTGTTGTTTAGTAGGCCCAGGCTGGGTTTGGACCCACCAGCCCCAGAGCATGTGGCCAGTGTCCTAACCATTGTGCTAAGAGCGCCCAGCTCATCATTTCATTTTTCCAAAAAATTCTGAGCTGTCTTTGAATGATCCAGATGGTGAGTGGTTGAGATTGCCTGGGAATGTGCTATAAGCATTCCGGGGAACTAAGAACATCGTCAATGTTCAGTGCTACTTCTTAAAACTCTTTCCAATCCTTTTTGGGTTTGTTTTGTTTTGTTTTTTGCCACCCTTACGCTTTATTTTGGGCAGGAAAGAAGTTGGTGGAATATGTGTAGTTATCCTACAGTGTTTTAAAAGAGAAAAACATAAACATGAACTCACCTGGTGATTGTATTATCTATAGTAGGTTACATAAGATAAAGTATTTTTGTTTATAATCTTTTGTGTGTGACACTTCTTGCAGCCCTCTCCAGGGTGGAGTCCAGTAGAAAAGGTTTCTCCCCTTCCACCCTTCTCCTTTCTCTGCTGCAAACCATGCAATCCTTTGTTGACTTTTTTCCCTTTTGCAGCATATGAGCATCTTCCCATGTAGCCTGGCCTCAGTGTCAGAAGATAATAGTCTTCCCCTCTTTCTTGAGTTTCTGTTCCTCACACTGCTCACAAGCTGAGTGATGAGATTTCTCCAGTAAGAGGCATGTCTACACTTTCTGTCTAGTTTCTTTCTTATCTAATGAGTAAAAGATGTAGCTGTCCCAACTGCAACTTCCATCAGCCCGAAGAATAATTTTTTCCACCATTTGTAGGACCTCCTTGTAAATCATAACATCCCCAGACTGACCAGCTGTTCACTCTTCCACATATTCTAAAGTAACTTTCAGTTTTGCAAATTGGACAGGCCGTTTCCTCCTATAACCAGTGATCAATGAGTTTGAGGCCAAAGAACATCCCCAGCACTGTCACTGACTTCTTGTCATGGAATGAGAGGCACAAAAAACCACATTGGATGTCTTCTGATGTCGAGCAGAACAGGAAATCATAATATCAGGTGACGTCCAACATAGGACGGAAAAGGTTGATATCCTGAAGTGTTGTCCACTGCAGTGGCTCATGGCTATAATTCTAGCACTTTGGGGGCTAAAGTGGGAGGACCACTTGAGATCAGGAGTTAGAGACCAACTTGGGCAACACACTGATCATCTCTACAAATGTCAAAAGTTAGCTCAGCATAGTCAAGGGCACCTGTAGTCCCAGGCACTGGGAAGGCTGAGGCAAGAGGATCCTTGAGCCCAGGAATTTGTGAGCTGTGTGATGACAGCACAGCACTCTACCTAGCCAGGGCAACAGGGTGGGATCCTGTCTCAAAAATCTATATATATATTCTGGAGTGTCTTAGGACCTTCTGTAACATTCCTTTCTCCTGCAGGTGTATTCCTAATTTACTTTTTCACTGAGAAGAAAATAGAAGCAGAATAATTAAGAGTCTTGCCAGGGGTCATCGAGCAAATTAGAGATGGAGAAGAGCACTGGTGCCCTGCATCTCTGTAGAGCATGGAGCCCTGCATCTCTGTGAAGAGCTTGGTTCCCTGCATCTCTTTGAAGAGCATGGTGCCCTGCATCTCTATGAAGTGCATGG
>CAUYRH010103114.1:0-40694 GCA_963574655.1 Perodicticus potto | reverse complement strand
CAAATGTCTTCATACAATAACTAAGAAAATGCCATGAAGGCTATGTTAATCAGTTTGATGAAAATAGTTCAGATTGTATATGAAACCAGCACATTGTACCCCTTGATTGCACTAATGCACACAGCTATGATTTAATAATAAAAACAATAAAAAAAGAAAGAAAAAGTATGTAGTAATAAGGAACTAATGAAAATAAAAACTGTAGGATTTTACTTAGAGATATAAAAGAAGCTGTGAATAAATGGAACATTTTCTGTACACTGAGAAAATGTATTTGTCCAAATAACCTTATATAACTAATACAATATGGTAGAAAAAATTATAGAAAATAATTGTGGAATTCTAAAGTTCACCTGAATAAATAAACATAAAACAGAGGAAATAGCATTTTAAAGGTAATATGGAACTGTTATTGTTTAACCAGATAGTAACATTTGTAATAAAACTTAAATAATTAAAATAATGTGAATAGAAATGAATAGTGAGGTTAATTTAACAGAAAAGAACTTTTAGAAATAATTCCAGACACAAACAAAATTGGGTGACGATAGAATAGCAGTCTAAATGAATGTTGTGATAATGGAATTACCTGCTGTAAAAGTATAAAATTAAATTCTAAAATCTTGTACATAAAAGCTAACAATATTATTATAACATGGGAGCATTTGCAACTGAATTTTTTTTCTTTTCTTTTTTTTTTTTTTGAGACAGAGTCCCTGGTAGAGTGCCGTGGCATCACAGCTCACAGCAACCTCAAACTCTTGGGCTTAAGTGATTCTCTTGCCTCAGCCTCCCAAGTAGCTGGGACTACAGGCACCCCCCACAATGCCTGGCTATTTTTTGGTTGTAGTTGTCATTCTTGTTTGACAGGCCTGGGCTGGATTTGAACTCGCCAGCTCCAGTGTATGTGGCTGGCGTTCTAGCTTCTGAACCACAGGCACCCAGCCTGCAACTGAATTTGCACATTATCATTGACTAGGCAAGGAGCAAATCACTAAAGGTGAAATCACACACACACACACACACACACACACACACACACGCGCGTGCGTGCATATATATATATATATATATATATGTATGTATTTTAAATGTGAATAAATAAATTTAAAAATATGGCAAAAATATCATAAGTGAAGTTAAAAGGCTTTCTTCTCACAATATTTAAAATTCATTTCAACATAATTGGCAGATCCTGGATTAATATTTTTAATGGCTTATCTTTCTTTCCCAATCACTCAGAAAACCAGTACAACATAGAATAGAAGGCCAATGGCAATTTCAAAATGCGAAAATAGAATACTTCATTAGTATATAAAAATATTTAACCACACATATGATCTGAGCAATATAATTTGCAATCCAATCAGATAACATTTGTTTTAACTAGACAGGAGTTAAATTCAGTGCTGTCTAGGGCGGATGACAGGGACGGTAGCGGAGAAGGGCAGAGTTGTGACGTTCATACCCTGCAGCCCACCTATTCTAATTCTTTAGAATATTTTATTTATATTTATGAAGTTAGGATTAACAAATTAACATGTTTATTAACCAAAAAGTATTACTGATACTTTGTTTATATTTTTAAAATTAAGTTATAAAACACACGTGTTGGACATGTTACCTAAATAAACAACACTTGAATTTATGTGTGTAGAAATGAAGTATGAAAAGATAAACATTAATTCTTAGCAATAGTTCCATATTCCCGAAACCTCTCTGAGAGCTCTCTCATTCCTAGCCCATGGATGAAAGCCTGATGGCTGAAAAAAAAAAAAAAAGAAGTAAAAACCCCTCCTTCCTCAGGAAACACTTCCAGTGCCTAATTATCACTTTTTCTTGGGCTTTTTTTTCTTTCTTTTTTTTTCTTGTAGGTTGGTGGAATCATTCTTATGCTATTATACTTCATATAGTCGTCCAATTTTTCCATCTATGGCAGCACCTTGGAATGTAAAATGCAAATGCCAAGAATTTGAATTGGTTACATTCTCTATCACGCTATTAAAACTCCTCCTTGGCAGCAATAGTGAAGCCTGGTGTCCTGCCAGCCCCTGTCAGAGAGGGTCTCAGGGTAATAGTTCATGAACACAGTGAGGACGTGGGGTGAGACAAATAGGTCATGTTGATTAATGTGACACAAATATATCAAAACGGTGTCCTTCCACATTTTTTTGCAATTAATATTCACCTGTGTAACTGAAAATGGAAATAATAAGTATTGGCAACAATAATTCAACATCTATAGGAGGAAGCCAAAGGTATTTTCAGAAGTCACAGCCCTGATTGCTTTTGTTATCACACTAACCGTGTCTAATAGATTTTTCTATGCTGAGGCACAGTAATCACCATTTACTCAGTCAATCTATAAATGCTTAGTAGGCACTAGTATGAGTCAGCCACTATTCTAGGCACTTGGGCTGCATCTGAGAATCAAACATCCCTGACCTTGTAGAGTTTTTAACCTTATTTTTCTGCTGTCTCATGATTGGGAGACCAAGGAAAAGAGAAATTGCTTTCCATAAAGTAGCCATCATGATTAGAAAGTGAATGTGGGTTGTTAGCTAAGGAGGGGCTAACCACACACACCCTGTGGTCAGCCTTGGGGATGTCCTTTGGTCTCTTCCAGGAGCTGCCTTCTGTTCATAAAGGCAAGTGTCAGAATGAGATTCTTCATCCTGTCCCAAGGTGAGCAGTGAGGCTGTGGTGTGGGCGCCACAACTCCCAGGGGGAAATACCAGTTTTGAGGGGCAGGACCAAGTTAGGATTGGAGGCTGGCAGGATGTGGTTCAGGGAAATACCCATTCCCTTCACTTTTCAGCTATTGCATCATATTTATTTGAATAGACATTTTGAGTGTTTGATTTGATTTTTGCTATGAGAGAGAAAGAAAATAGACTCCAAAGTATGTGTTGGTGGGTGTCCTTGGGTCCCCCTGTGGCATACACTGGGACTGGGGTGTTAACTGCATGAAAATATACAAAGAATTTGATTCCTGAAACCCAGTATCCAGACGTAAGTCTCAGTGACTTATCAAAGGGACAAAACTATGGACCCACCATTTGGGTGAAGAATTTGAACATTACTAGCTACTAAAGTAAAATATTTCTAAAACAAATAGTACTGTAACAGAGTCTTGTTTTGTGAGGACCAAGTAAGCAATAAGGTGGTTACAGAAAGGAAATGGTTATGTTCCTGGGATGAAGCCACCACACTGTGCGAGGGCGTAGACTCCAGTTTCAATCTTAGGCTGAAAAATGACTTAGGTGTGTGTGAGGGGGAGACCTCAACCTGGTCATTTCTTGGGAGGGGAGCACAATATGTTAATTAAATTTGGCTAAAGAAAACTGTAGCGTATACACACACACACATTTATATATATATGATACACACACACACACACATATATATATGTCCTTTTATATATGAATCCATGCATCTATACAGAACATATGTATACATATAAAATATATACGTTGTAAATGTTGGTGGCTGAAACGTAACTTGTTAAACACAAGTTAAGAAAAGGATAAGGATGTAATTCCTGTAATTCCATTGCAGAGAGATAATAACATTGCCACCACTGCCCACCTCTGTACCCTTTCTTCAGCATTTTCCCTAGCTGTTGTGTCTACCCCTTCCCCCCTACACACACACTTCAGGATGTGCGCTCCGTGATGTGGGCTTTGTTCTCAGATACAAGCCCAGGGCCCAAGACAGTATTCTGGTAAGAGCTCAGTAAATATTCATTAATGTGATATTGAATTATATAATAGATTGTGCCGTTTTCCTCTGTGAGGTGCACAGCATGGAGCATGGCAAGGTCATAGTGGCGGTAGGGATGTGTCTGACACACGCAGAGAAGTGGTGGTGCTGACACCCCGCTCAGCGTAAGTGCACAGGGCCTGGCAGCGTGTCCCTCGGTACAGGTGATCTTGATTTTTGTTTGCTCCTTATGCATTTGTACATGTAAAACGTCCCCTACAAGATGCATATAAAACAAATAAAGCAAGCGGGAGTAAATTATTTATAGGAAAGCTACTGATAGGATGGTTGAGGACATTTGGAGAGGGGAATTCATCAATGACACTGAAGCTCCTTTTTACAAAAGGAGGAGCTGGTCAAGGTTGCACGGCCTGATCACTTTCTGACAACCAGCCGGTGCAGTCAAGTTCAGGACTGGCAGGGCACAGTGACTAATACTAGTCACTGTGAAGTGGTGGTCTGAACACAGACTTTCTACAGTTGTAATTCTCCTGTTTCTATGGGATTTCAGCATGATAACAGAAAAGTCTACATCTTAATGTTTCATGATAAAGACCTTCCACTAGCACTGGGGAGTGTAAGAGACAGGGGATCAAACAGTGATGCCTCATCTGTCGCCTCAGGTAGACAAGTTCCCATTAGAACGGTTGCAGCGAGGTCTGCGTGGTCTGGAGGGGTCTGAACTTTATTTCACGAGTGATGGAAACCCATTTAATAATGTGGAACAGAAACAGAAATAATCACTTTAATTCAGTTTGTTCTTTGTCACTATAGAAAAGTATCTGTGTTAAGACTCACACATGTATGTATTTTAACATAGCTGTTATGTATGACATTTATACTCAATTCAATGAAGATATTTTGAAATTATGAAATTGGGATAAAGTAAATTAATTTTTTTTTTTTTAAGACCAGGGCTGGGTTTGAACCTGCTACCTCTGGCACATGTGGCTGGCGCCCTACTCCTTTGAGCCACAGGCACTGCCCAAGTAAATTAATTTTTAATGAGGCTTCTTATGCTGGGCCAAATTATTCTTCTAGGTGATGTTTTTTCCTTAGTATCCCCAGGATTAAGGGTATGTTAGTAATGGAAGTGATTTATTTTTCATTTCCCTTATGCCTATTATTATACTTTTCAATATATACTCTAGCAGTAATTTTTTAAATTGCTCCCCTAAATTTATTCAATTTTTCATAATACTAATACACAAAAAATACTTTTTTAACAAAAGAAAAAGTGTTTTGGTGTTAATGAATCAATAATTACTACCTATCTTAAAAAATAAAAGGGAGCTTGGTAAAGATAAAATGCTCCCTTTCATGGAAGCATAATTTTACCCACACACATATTGTGTTCATGACCTTCCTCCCTGGATTTCCAACTTATTAAGGAAGTAACCCTAGCTCAGGGTATTAGGAGATTTGTGCCCCATGTAGACATTTTATTACAATCTGATACAAGTTCAGTCTTCATTAGGAAGAGGCTATGTTTTGTTTACAGGTAAATCTGATTCACTAGGACTGATAATTAGCTCAATAACCAGTGAAGCAGAAAACAAGTCTCAAACAAAGGTGGGAAAATGTCAAACTAAATCAACATTGTAATTTTGCTGAAGCACCTCCCATATTAAATTCAAAAGAAGGGAATTGTTGATTAAAGATTTTAATTGATTCGTTTATTTATTAAAGCATTCATTGAATATTTACAACATGTGAGATATAGTGCTAAATTTGTCGTATCGTGTGTTTTACTTTCAAACTGTTTTGGGATTACTGTGTTGTAGAGTAAATCAAAAAGTATATTTTTATTCCTCTAATAAGTAAGAAGGTTTTTGACATAAACATTTATATAATTTACCCCAAAGAAACGTGCTGCTTAACAATACTCTGCTGAGGAGCCCTGAATTATCCTTACTTAGGGCTTCTTGGGAACTTCCATCTATATTTAGATAAATATAATCATAATAGACCATCTGTGAATGGGAAATTAGCATTTTCCAAGAAACAGTAAATGATCAGGGTAAAGTTAGAATAGCAAAAATACTTAGAACTGTGTATATTGAGCAATAAATTACACTTCTCTGTTTGATTATTTCCCTCAAAGGGTAAATCTCATTAGTCATAAAAGTGTATAAGGCAGTACATATTTCCAAAATCTATATTTCACTAAATATCCATATTTTCCCTTGGTTATGTTTTAAACTGTTCCCTTATTGTGTAGTCCAATTAAAACTTTTAAACTTGAAAATATGAGTGATAATGATTAGTGAATTTCCAGACACATGTCCTATTGATTGAAAATAATGAAATCTCATTTTCGAGACAGAGACTATTTTTCTTTTAGCTCCCACACATGTCAGCCAAAGCTTTAATTCCTAGTACATCTCCCTGGGTCAAGTCCTGAAAAGCAGAAAGATTTTAGACAGGACTTATTTTTATCATAAGGATTGTCCAAAAATAGGATGAGATTTGCTTCAAGGGAGTTAACTAGTGCTTGGAAGGTATTATTTAGTGTTATAGAAAAAATTCAAACATGTTTCTTGCTTAATGAACCAGATTTTATTGTGTCTAAGGTTTTTTGGATCAGGCAACAAATATTGGAATACTGTGGTGACAAGATGGAAGTTGGATGTTGGGGTATAAGCCAAATTCAACTGATACCTTACAAATAATGAATTTGTTTCTGCAAAGAGAAATGAGTGTCAAGAGACATAGCCTGGATTGGTTAAAATTCCTTTCCTCTGTAGACACTGAGCCCTTTCCCATGCACTCACAAATGGAATCCAGAGATTGCCTCAGAAGAAGAGTTTTGAGACATGGTTGGAAGGGTTGCTGAAATATTTAAAGTTGTGGCTCAGAGACTCAGCAGGGAAAGACAAAGGTGGAGTTACCCAGGGCTTCTAGGTCTCTGATCAATAGCCTGAGTCCTGCTGACAATGTAGAGAACAACTCAAACTCCTGTGCCAAACTTTTGGCCAGGCAATAACAGAAAAGACAGCAGGATTCAGAAAATGTGCTGTTAGAGGGACTTTGCAAAGGGAAATTCAGGAAAGTGTTATCAAAGGGAAAAATGGGATCCAGCTCAATTGCAACCAGAAGGCATTCTGAGGGCTATTTATGCTGAAGTTGTTCTGGCAAAGAACTCTAATCAAAACACAAGCAAAATTATTCTGCCTAGATGGGTGATACAAAATATATCATACTGTGAAAGTTACTTTTTCCGTAAGTTACTTTTCTCTTAGATAACAGCAGAATGTCAGCCTTGGATGTGACGAGACTAACTACAGAGTCAGCCAAGACCCAAAAGTGTTCAAGTCTTGCCATCTGGCCCTCCAGACAACAGTAGGCCCACTCATTTTTTATATATGAAGGCAAGTAGCCACGAACAGAATGGTAGTCCTCAGTGGAAATGTTACCTGCTTGTGTTTGTCTGCATGGGGTAAACTAGAGGTCGGGCAGGATTGTGGAGATAGTTGACACCATCAGCCCAGTGGTCACTCTTATACCTCAATGGGCATAAGCAGTACCTGGAGGCAACAGGTGACCTAGAGTATTAATAACTCACTCCAGTATTACCTGGAATGGTAACAACTCACTCTTCTGGAGGTCATCCCTAGACATTCTGATTCAGTAGATGTGGATGGGTTCCTACTTTTCCATTTCCAACATGCTCCCAAGACTTTGACAATTGCAGCATCAGAATCACCTGCCCGGCTTGTTAAACCCAGACTGCTGGGCCCTACACGCCAAGTGTCAGATCTAGTTGGTCTGGGTGGTGTCTGAGAATTTGCCTGAATTTCCAGGTGATATGGACATTGACAGATGGAGGATCATAGCGTGAGACCCGCCAGCAAAGGCTGTGGCCATGGACAGCCAGTGGTCGTCCTGGCTTCGAAGGACTCAGGAGAGCAGAAGTGGAGGAGGGCAGGCCCCACCTTGACTTGTGTACAGACTCTTTACTGTGCTCTGTCCTGGGTATAGGGCAGCCACCTGCTGGCTGTAGTTTCCAAGTAGTTCATGTTGGTGGAGTTGGGTGCTAACAGGGAGAGACGCACAGGCTGGGCATTCAACGCCAGCTTCTCCGGAAATTATCACCTATTTACCCACAGACAGGTCTTCACTGCCAGGCACAGGTGTCTCCAGAGTCAGGGCAAGCCCACGTGCACGATGCCAAGGGCTGCTGAGACTCTCTGTTCGCAGCCGATGAAACAAAACTAGAAAGAAATTTGACAGAAGGAAAAAAGAGGTGTCAACTGCAGCTTTCAGGTCCAGTAAGAGGGATAGGCAGCAAATAGAGGAGGAAGGCCATGGCCATCTCTTGGGAGGCACTGGAAAGTGTTGTACCCGTCACTGCCTGTAAAGATAGACTTGGACCCCACTCAGGTAAAAATCAACTGGTGATTTATTATACCTGCGCAGGGGACCACTGCTCTCAAAGGAAGGCCTCCCTGTAGTGGAAGGCAGGTTGACTTTTATACCTTTTTGGCACAGCATGGCAAGCAAGCGAGTACAGAAGCAGAATATTATGGTTAGCTCAGGGCGGGGTTACAGCTTGAGAAACACAGCTAGAGTAAGTTTCTATTATTGTTTGTTCACCGGGAACTATAGCTTGAGAGACACAGCTTGAGTGAGTTTTCACTATTATTTGTTCACGGGGAACTAGGGGGGTTTTTGGGAACTTGAGGACTCTCTGTGCCTTCTAGTTCTGAAGCCATTTCTTGGAATCTATGGGGGTAGGGAGGCGGCTGGGGGTCTGAGCTTTGGGAGCTAATGGTGCTATTTCTCAGAATCTAGCTGGGGTTGGGGGACTGGGGTTTTGGGGAGCTAACAGGCTTTTACAGCCCTGGCCACTGGTTAGCAAGCTTCTTTTAGAAGAATACTCTCTCCCATTCATGGCCACAGTCCTCAGAGTACTCAGAATCTCCGAGGCCTCCAGCTACATTTAAACCTGGTGAGGGAAGCCGGAGGCCCTAGGCACATCACTAGGCAGCCCTCAAGTAGGCAGGCTGCAGTGAGTAAAAAAGCAGTGGGCTTTTTAAATATCAAGAGCAAAACACCAAAAATAAAGTTGAAAGTACCCCAATTTTTACTATCCAAGTAACACCCCAGCTATCCTGATACTCTACAACAGTTTGCCTTGCACTAAGTAGAAAACAAACTCCAAGCAGCCATCAAAAACTAACAAAGATAAAATATCTGAAAAAATTGGTCAGACATAGTGCCTCACCACCTATAATCCCAACACTCTGGGAGGCCAAGGCAAGAGGATCATTTGAAGCCAGGAGTTCCGGGATACAGCGAGCCATGATGACACCATGGCATTAAGCCTGGGAAAGAGAGCAAGACTCTGCTCAATAAGTAAGTAAATAAATATATTTACAAATAAAATTTTACTAATATCTGTAAAATGTTTAGATATGAGTTAAAGTATTACTAAATTCATTATAGCTTTTTGCTATTATATATTTCACCAGGAACTAATATTAAAAGAAATTCCCAGAATAATCATTCTTCTAAAAAAATCTCAAAATGCCTTTGTGTTTATAAGATATCAAATTGGAAAAAATTGAGTCTCCCTACTTTAGGAGTTCCTAATCTAAGATGTGTGGAATCTGGGAGATGATAGCTTACCTCTTTAGCCATCCCCTCTCCCAGCATTTGTTCAACTGGGAATCATATGGGCTACTGCATTCTCATGAGGCTGCTCTGTAGCCTGTCCGCCTCTCACTAAAGCTTATAATAAAGAAAGTAGTGAGCGAAGGGAGGAACAGTGCTTTTCCCTGTTGTAGTCTTCTGCTGCCAGATTCTTCCTCCTCAGCTTCTACCCTGACACTGACCTAGGCCACCGCATACCCCGTCTTCTCTCTGGAACACGAAAGCATTCTGTGTTATCTCTTGCCAAGACACTATAACAAATCAAGAACTATAAGTGTGAATTATCTGGGAGGAAATAGCTATTTTTTTTCATATTTCACATTCTTAAAAGATCGAGGTAACACTTTTCCTGTAGAGATAATATTCTCTCTGTCTTATTCTTTCTAGGGAATTTGGAATTAGGTAAACTCTGTTTCAGACCTTAACTCTCACTCAGTAGTTCCATAATCTCAAGCCTTGTTTTCCTAGCTGTCAAAATGGAATAGATATGTCTATATATATGGTTAATGATATGAACTCTATCTTTACACCATCAAATACATATACAGTAGAACCTCTATAAGTTGACCACTTAAGGAACTACAACAAACTGGTCAGCATATGGAGGTGGTCAACATAAGGAACTAGGCCTATAATACGTACATGTGGTGCATGTCTGTTTTGTGAAAATTAGGTCAATTTAAGGAGGTGGTCCCTGGAGGGAGGTGGTCAACTAGGAGAGTCTATTGTAATAGGTATTCAGTAAACTGTTGTGCATGAAAGAATAAACAAAAAAATTCTTAAATATCCCTATCCCAACCAAGCTACACCATGTTCTTTTTTTCAAACTTATGGGAAGACCTAAGTGGCAAATTATGTTGTTGTGGTACGGGGTGATCTGATCTGGAGGAGACATTCTTTTAGAATGGAAACCTCGAGAAACGGAGAGAGCTTTTCTCTCTCCACTTGAGTTCTCTCTCTCTACCAGGAGCTTTAGTGTTTTCTGTATTCTTTTCTGTAAATAAATTGTCTTACCACTGGAAAAAATAAATAAATAAATAAATAAATTGTAGAATGGAAACCTCCAGCCTCTTTATTCTTGATAATAACCTCTTTATTCTCAAAGAGGTTCTTCCATAGATCCAGGGGACATGTATCAGGATGTGCGTTATAGCATTAGATGTGATAGCAGAATGTTGGAACAAACTAGCTGTCTTATCTCTATGACGCGCGTAGATACACACCAGGGTTGTAGCTCTCACAAGCAGTGGATTCAGTATATACATGGCAATACGAGTGTATCTTAAAACTATGGTTCTTAAGGAAAAGTTAAACACAAAGCAGTTTACATATAGTCACTTAGAACAGTGATATTTATTTTGCAAGAAAAGTGTGCAAACAAAAGATGCGTCATAAAAGCATTAGAGCATTTCATCTGAATTAGAGAGAAATGACCCACTGTAACAGACATAAAAGGAAATGGATAAATATGGAAGAGAGAAAAGAGTAAGGAAGGCAGAAAGGAAGGGAGGATGGGGGAAAAGGAGGGAGAAAAGGGAGATCCTTTCAATAGTAATTATTACGTGCCAAAAAACATCAACTGAAGTTTGTTAGTAAGTATGTTGTTCCTTTTGCAATGAGATCAGGAAAAAAAAAATCTCTAAAACTTTTTTCTCCACTCACAGGGTTCCAGTAGGGTTCAGTCAGGCCCCTGATCCTCCAGTGGCTGGAGGAGGGAAGGAAGAGGGGAGGAAGGTGGAGATTCATAACATCTGAAAATTAAGTGCTACAGCAGTAATCCTCAAAATGTGTTCTGAGAACTACCTGCATCAGTAAGGCTCAGAGGCTGTGGTTTACTTGCAGATTAAGGAGTATCTTCCCAAACCTACTGAATCAGAACCTCTGGAGGGGGGTGATTCTGTCTCACCTGAAATTTGAGGAACACTTCTGCAGAAGATCTGCCTCTTCCATCTACTTAAACAGGGCTAAGCGTATCCTCAAGATGAGTTCAGAAACACATTTTTCCTGCACGTTTTTGCTGTTACACATTATTTGACACACACTAATTGTATGCATTTATGGGGTACGGTATAATATTAATAATTCAATACATGAACACAATGTGTAACAATCAAATTAGCATATTCATCACCTCAAATGCTTGGCATCTTTTTGTGTTGGGACCATTCAAAATCCTCTTTCCTAGGTGTTTGAAAATACATAGTAAATTGCTATTAATTATAGTCACCCTGCAATTCTACAGAACACTAAAACTTTTTCTTCCTAGCCATTAACCAATCTCTGGTTATCTTTCCCCACCTCCGCATCTTCCCAGCCTCCATGAACCACTATTCTTCTACCCTCTGTTTCTCTGACATCAACTATTTTAGCTCCCACACATGAGTGAGAACACGTGGTATTTGCCTTTCTGAGCCTGGCTTCTTTCACTTAACATAATGGACTGCAAGGTCTTCCATGTTGCTAGACACTTTGTCATAAACTGATTTGTGTTCCCTGAACTTAAAGCTATGAAATGTTCAAGTGCATAGCAATAGACGCCTTTTCCTTTCATTTTGTAACTTCCTTATGTGCCAGGCAAGGTGCAAAAGAGGAAAAATCGGGTTTATTAATCAGATGTAACAAAAACAACTTACCATTCCTTTGGACACAAAAGTAAAGAGCATATCCAATAGATTAGTTTGTACTGGTATCTCTCAGGCCCTTCAGATCACTAGACAATAGCAACAAAACACTAGCTGAGCCGCTATCTTTACATCACACATAATTGTTTCATGTTACTTCTTTTCCATGGACCACATGGCAACTCTCCAGAAACGCTTGTTCTGTTATTACACTCTAATGTTCTCCGATCCGGAGGAAAAGGGTATTTTTTAATTTTTTTCTTTTCCTTTGAAATTAGTTCCCATGCCTTTCATGGACCTTGGTAACGTTCCAAAAGTTTTCTAATCAATCTAACGTTGCAAGCTGTCAAAGCAGATTTTCTTTACTAGAATTTATATGACACTATACATTTAATGTCTGTTCTACATACATCCTTTTATTCTTTCCTTTTCATCTTGTTTAATTGCTCTTGGGAAGCTTTTTGTTCTTTTCAAATCTATTGAATGATCTCCAGTTGTAAGGCTTTAATAAAAAAGTGTTCCCAGAAAAACTGAATCAGCAAAATTTCCTTCACAATTTGCTATCATGTTACTTGAGGATTGTCACTCACTTCATCTGTAAAGCATCTGAAAGAAGGGTGTTAGAACTTTGAGGAGGATGAACTATTTTGGTCAAACTAGTTAATACGTGCAGTCTTTTAACCAGTAAATTCAGATAGCAAGTTTGATGATTATGGAATGGTTCTGTTATTCCTTTTGTGTATTGGCTGGCAACCTTCATGAATTTACTAAAACCCTGGGATTTTGTTTTTTTGTTTTGTTATTGTCTCAATGTCATGCATAATGGTAAAAATAACTTCCTTTTGAACATAAAAAAGTAAAAGTTTAAATAATAATAACAATTCAATTACACAGTAAATTAAAAGTACAAAATTGAATTTAATTCATATGAAATAAAATCTTCTTCTTTACATGTCTCCTGAGCTGTACAATTATGATTCAAGTCCCATATTCTAATATTTCAGAATTGTAATGATATTGCGTGCTATTGGTTGTTTTTTTAAGGACATACATTGGAGAATATATGCAGATTTGCATTTACTAAAGACCCATCAACCGGGGGAAGATGTGGAAATGGATTTATATTGAACCTTGAACCACAATGGTGGTATTCCTATACTGTAATATAGAACAAACATTAAAGAATGTGTGATTGCCTAAGAATAGTAGAGACAAGCCAAGTCAGTGCTCATGAGTTAGTAAAAATGCTGGTTATTTTGCAAGATGATTCTTTCTGTAATTTGGGCTTAAGGCTAAATAAGCATTATGTAAATACATTGACGTTAGAATGCTGACAGAGTGGAAATGTTTTGTTTTCTGAAAATACCACAGACCATTTCTGAAACATTTAAACTTTGGCCTTAATTAAATTCATTTTCTAAGCACCTTTCCTCTGTTTCAAAATATGAATACATAGAGTCCACATGTTTCTGATTCATTTACAACAGATTTATTAAAACTGGCGAGACCTGCTTGCTAACCACAAGGTCCAGAAAGTATTCTTAAATTTTCCATTTGGACCACTCAGTTAATTCAGAGGGGATTCAAACTTTAATTATGTGAGTTTAATAAAAATTGAGAAGCCGGCTCGGCACCTGTGGCTCAACAGGCTAAGGCGCCAGCCATGTACACCTGAGCTGGTGGGTTTGAATCCAGCCTGGGCCCACCAAACAACGATGGCTGCAACCAAAAAATGGTTGTGGTGCGGCGTTGTGGTGGGCGCCTGTAGTCCCATACTTGGGAGGTGGAGGCAAGGGACTCGCTTGAGCCCAGGAATTGGAGGTTGCTGTGAGCTGTGATGCCACAGCACTCTATCCAGGGTGACAGCTTGAGGCTCTGTCTCAAAATAAAATAAAATAAAAATTGAAAAGCCAATGAGTATTTCCTTTCACTCTACTTTTTCTATCATATTTGATCTCTTTTGCCAGTCTGAAAGGTACTCAATTTGTCTTTGCTTGGCCAGCTCTCAGAATGCTTGGGACATATTCATTACCAATATTAGCAATAATAAGTTCAAAAATATTCATTGTAAATAATAACGCTTTAATTCCCCATAGATCTTATTTTCCAACAGAAGAAGTTTTTATAAGTCAAATAGACAATAAATTCAGCATACCTAATTTGAGCTTTTCCCTTACTTAACTGATGGTATGTTTTCATATACTTTTTTTTTACTTAAACTTTCCCTGAGACTGAAGCTGAGCCTGCACATTACTAATTAAACACGTGGGAGATGGTGAACTAGGAGCAGCTTGCCCACTCGGCTTTCACAAAGAGGACTGAATGTGGAGAGAGGATATCCACCTTCAGATGGATCATCTTAGAGAGAATAATGTGCATCAAAAGAGAGGGGACCGGAGGCACCCAAAAGAGGAGGAAGAGGACCAAGCTGCTCTGCAGTTTGGGGGTACACAAGGAAGATGAGCACACACATGGGAAAGGCAATCCAGGGCTCCACAATCTCCCCACAGTCATGGCTATCTGAGCTGTAGGAGGGACCCTACGTTGCAGAATGCCACAGAGCTAACATAGGGAACTATCTGGAGTCTGCAGAGGCATTGCTTAGGAGAGAGGGCACAGTAGTTACCCACTGGCTTGTAAAACCTGGGCACTGTGGCTAGTGCCAATTTAAAAGCCTAGACCCTGAGCTGAGCATGGTGGTTCACGCCTGTAATCCTAGCACTTTGGGAGGCCAAGATGGATGAATTGCTAGAGGTCAGGAGTTTAAGACCACCCTGAGCAACAGTGAGACCCCATCTTTAGAAACTCTCTGGACTTCGTGGTGGGCACCTGTAGTCCTAGCTACTCGAGAGGCTGAGACAAGACCGTTCTTTTAGCCCAGGAAGTTGCAGGCTGCCGTGAGCTATGATGCCACAGCACTTTACCACAGGCAATGTAGTGAGACACTGTCTCAATAAATAAATAGACAAATAAAAATAAAAAATAAAAGCCTAGACCCAGATCACTGCCTCTACACAAGGGTCAGTTTCCTTCCTGCTGCCTCTTCTTTGCCTCTGCAAGTCCAGGTGGATGGCAGGAGCAGGGAGCCGGGCACTCTCACAAGTCCTGTGGGCAGGTACCACACTCCACTGCAGCTGTGGGACCTCTGCCATCTGACAATCACTGCAGCCTGTCAATGTGGAGCGGGGGGCTGGGCTCCAGTGCCCAGCCAACAAACACTGCAGCCAGAGCGTCCATTCAAATGGGGTAGCTTGTAATCTGTAGCAGGCTGACAGTTACTTCCATCCACAGGGGTGAGAGAAGCCAAACTCAAGTCATGAGGGCCAAAAAATACCCTGAAGGTCTAACCCAGACAGCTCTCAAGGCAATGTGAGCTGACAATCGCCACCATCAGTGGGTCTGAGTGGTCAACTCTCAAGCCAGTACAGGTTGTCAATTACTGCTGCTGGAGGGTGTGAGTGGGACTACACGATTACACTCAATACTCAAGCTACATGGAGCAAAAGACACTACCACCAATGGATCTGCCTGGTGCAGCTCCTGAGCCAGCATGGGCAGAAATTGCCACCACCCGTGGTGTGGGCAGGGCTGTGCTTAAACCAGTGCAGGCTGACAAATGTTACTGCCAGAAGAACTGAATGGAGCATCTCAGGCTGGCTAAGGCTGACAACCACCATCCTGACAGAGCTCGATGGGGCATTCACTCACTCTGCAATGTACAACCACCAGTGACAACCACAGGGAAATGGTGAGGCAGGAAAGCAACAGTGTTAAATGCTCACAGTCTGTCTGCTCAAGTTGGATTGGGACACAAGCACACTCAATGATCTCTCTATCTTTGAACTAAGTAGAAGAGCTCCCAGCAGAAGAGAACAGGTGCACTACAAGCCTATCTCTCTTGAGCTGAAAGAAGAGATTTCAGATGAGGAAAAGAAAGAATAAGAACTTTGACCCTATTAGAAAAAAAAATTCCAACACTCAAAGAATCACAGTACGTCTCCAGCAATGGACCTCAACTTATAAAAAACTACTTTCCAAATGTCAGAGATAGAATTCAGAACATGGAAATAAGATGACTGGGATTGACGAGAAAGTTGAAACCCAACACAAAGAGGCCAAAAATATGTTTCATAACATGAAAAAAAAATGAAGAATTCACTAAAGAGACAACATAAGAAAAGATAAAACAGAATTTAAAGAAAGGAAAGAGTTAGATCCCTGAGTGTTCTCCAAACTTCCTTCCAAAAGAAATGTACTAGCTTGCATTCCCATCAGCAATGCAAAAGTGTTCCCTTTTCTCCACATCCACGCCAACATCTGTAGTTTTGGGATTTTGTGATGTGGGCTATTCTTACTGGCATTAGATGGTATCTCAGACTGCTGTTTGACCCTGCAATTCCTCTTCTAGGTGTGTATCCAAAGGACCAAAAATCATTTGGCAATAAAGACATTTGCACCAGATTTTTCATTGCAGATCAATTCATAATTGCCAAGTCATGGAAGAAGCCTAAGTGCCCATTGACCCATGAATGGATTAATAAGTTGTGGTATATGTATACATGGAATACTGTGCAGCTTTAAAAAAAATGGAGACTTTATCTCTTTTATGTTTACGTCGATGGATCTGGAACATATTCTTCTTAGTAAAGTATCTCAGGAATGGAAAAACAAATATCCAATGTACTCAGTATTACTATGAAACCAATTTGTAATCACTCACACTTGCACATGAAAAATGAATCACAACTATAGCCTAGGATGAAGGAGGGAATGGAGGGGAAGGGAAGGGAGGGAGGTCGATAGAGGCAGGGTTAATGGGGGGACCACACCTATGGAGTGTATTGCAAGCACAAGTTGGACTTATCAGGTGCAGATCATAAATGTCTGAACACTGTAATTTGGTAAATGAGGTGAAGGTATGTTAATTAGTAGGATGTAAGCACTCCAATTGGTACAAATAATCAACATATCGTATCCCATAATGGCATAAATGTATTCATGATCTATGTACAAATGACTTAATAAAATAAAGAAAGAAAGAAAGGAAAGAGTCATTTAGGGAATTTCAAATTACATCATCAAGCCTCCACAACAGGTTAAACCAAGCTGAAGAATTTCAGAGGTTACAGACCAGGCTCTCAAACTAACCCAGTCAAAGATGCAGGAAAAAGAGTAAAGAAGAAATGAGCAATCACTTAGGGAAGGATGAAACTATGAAAAGCAGACCAATGTGAAAGTTATAGCCAAGGCTGTTTATATCTCCAGTGCAGATTTTCTGTACAGATACAAAAGGCAGCTTTTCATCTTCTTCTATGTTTCCAGCCCCTCTGAATAGTTATCTTGAAATATACTAAAGAAATATATTTGGGGTGAAATATATTGCTTTCTGTTCAAAGTACACTGAAAAGAAGTGATGAAGAGGCATGATATTCTAAATGAACTTGTTTTATTATGGGGTATGTGTGTGATTGCTAAAAATGAATATTAATTAAAACACTACAATAAAAAATTAAAATGTCAATATTTTTAAACAAGTACAACATCAAAATCAGTTTTCCTGGCCCAGTACTAAACCTACCCCTACAGTAAGCTTTGAATGATTCCTCATTTCCAAATAATCAATAGAAATGGGACAAGTAACTAAAGTGCAATGAACAAAGCAATTCCATCATTGTCAGAGATTTATGTATTTTCAGGTATGTAGCTGATCTCACTTGTGTTTCTCTGAAGCTCTGTATTATCCACTGTGTAGGGGTAGGGAGTGGGAGGAAGAAGAAGAAGGGGAGAGGAGGAGAGGGAGAAGAAAAAGATAACATTTTGTAGGGGACAGCATCGCACTCTGTCACCTAGGCTCAGGTGGAGTGGCATCATCATAACTCACTCCAACCTCATGCTCCTGGGCTTCAGTGATCCTCTTGCCTCAGCCTTTCAAGTACATGGGACCACAGATGGGTACCATCACTTCTAGCTAATTTTTCTGTTTTTTGTAGAGTGAGGTCTCACTCTTAATGCAGGCTGATCTCAAATGCTGGGCCTCAAGCAACCCTCCCACATTGGCCTCCCAGAGCACTAGGATTATAAGCATGAACCATTGTGCCCAGCCAAGATAACTTTTTTAAAAAGGAAAGACAATAATCATTAAGCTCCTCCCTAGTTTCAACCTTAGGACTTTCAAGATAGTGCTGTTTTCTCCAGCATTTTACTGACATTAGGCATTTAGGCTCAAAGGTTTCTGTAATGTATTATGCAATATTAATTTGGATCTGGTGAGTTGCACATCCAGCAGTTTGGAAAGAAACCACAAAACCCAGAGAGAAACAAACTGCTTGCACAAGAGAGAAACAGGAAATTCATGCCTAAAGAGTACGCAGTTAAAGGCAGCTTAAAAAAAGGAGGAAGGACCTATGGAAAAAGCAGGATTCCAGTAAAACAAAGAAGTATCATGTTCTGTGTGAAGAATTACCTATTGAGAATGCAGAACATGAATTTGAAGTCACGTTCTGAGTGGTGCTACATTATAACATTACTTGTTTTCCCTAAAAATCTACCAAATGCACAGCCTGATGACTGTGGTACTTTGAGAAGTGAATAATGGCAGGAGTGAAGAGGAGACATTAACTGTACAAGGTGAGCTGATGCTGTGAGGGTAGCAAAGAAATCACACACGTGATGAGATGAGAATGTGAAAATTTATTAAAAATAATATGAGGTAAATACGATGAGAAAATATCTCTGACCGTATTCGAAAGAACCCTTCATTTCCTGCTATGGGTTCTTCACACTTGTTCACTAGTGTCAGAAAAGAATATAGTATGCACATACTATATGCAAATAATAAAACTGAAAATAATAAGTCACATGTTTCTCACCTTATGGGCAGATTAATGATTACATCTGTTGTGTTCTTGAGAAATTACTTGCAAGAATAATTGCAGAATGTTGTATAGAGGGAATAACACAAGTCCCGACAAAAGGCTGGGAGTAGGCCTGTTCACCCTGGCTTGTCCACCCATTCAATATCCACTGGACACCTATAATATGTTAGTCACCTTGACAGGTGTTTTTTGCATAAAGATCAATACAAGATGGTCTCTGCTATTAAGGATATTTTAAATATGTTGAAAATGCAAATAGAGTGTTAATGGTGCTTAAGTACAGTGCCACTCGGGTGTAAGAGAAGAGAAATATTATTCCCTACCCCATCTGAGAATCATAGCTGAGGCTCTTATCACAAAAGGCAGATTAACAAGATAAAAACACATAAATTTATTTAATATGAGTTTGATGTAACACAGGACCTTTCATGAGGAAATAAAGACCCCCAAACTTGAGCAAAGCTGTATATTTTTTATGCTAGGTTTGATGAAGAAGTAGATAGTCATGGCAAAATATAATTGGACAAAGGAGTATTATCTAATGAGAATAAACTGTAGGGAACTTAGCAAGCCCTGTTTGTTCAGATTCTTCTCTGCAATCTCATGCTTTCAGAGATAAGAACATTTCTCTTGTCCAAGTATAGGAAGTATACCTATTGAAAGTGTATACAGTAGATTTTGAAAAGCCCAATCTAAAAGCCCAATTCTAGCCCCTCTCACTGCAATTGGGGGCTCATCCTGCCCATGCAGGAATCTACTGGAAAGCACACCTATCTGGGCCACTAGGACAATCTTATGGCATCATGTCCATGGCCAGCATTCTCATTTAGTCCCAGTACTTTCCTCAGGTCTTTTCCAGGTCCATCTAGGCCAGAACAACATGTCAACCTCAAAGCACTCATGAGACTCATGAACAAGTGGCTGCAATAGTCATAGGCTCAGGGAACACAACAGGCAGTTGGCATAAAATTCCTGGAAGGTACTCTGAAGAAGTAAGGACTTTGAAGACTAAGGAAAATACTCAATTCCTTAGTGTGAAGGAATGCTACTTGATGGTACTACAAGCAACAAGAACATTCAGGGAAGTACGACCTCACCAAATGAACAAACTAAAATGCCAGAGACTGACCCTAAAGTGATGAAGATGTGTGAACTCTCAGACAAAGAGTTCTTAATGGCAATTTTATGGAAGCCCAATAAACTTCAAGAAACATAGTCAATCAATTCAGAAATTTATGATAGACTTAAGTAACAACAAAAGAAATCTAAAAGGAATCCTGGAGGTGAAAACTATAATGAACAAGTGAAAAATGCAATAGAGAATTTTAACAGTAGAATTAATCAAAAAATCAGTGAACACAAAGACAGACTATTTGAAAATACAGTAAGATAAGAAAAAAGAATGGAATGAAATGAAATGAACAGAATCTATGAAACAACATCAAAAGAAAATATTTCAACTTACTAGTGTTAAAGAGGGAACTAAGAAAGATAACGGAAAACTAAGAAAGATAATTCTAAGAAATAACAAAACTTTCTAAACCTGCAGAAAGATACTCAGGTACAGGAAGGTCAAAAACCACCTGTCCTATTTAACTTGGATAGCATACCACAGGATACTCTATATAATCAAATCTAAAAAGATCAAAGACAGAATCCTGAAAGCAGCAAGAAAAAGAAACAAATAACATATAAAGGATATTCAATACAACTGGCAATATACTTCTAAGCAGAAACCCTATAGGCCAGGAGGGAATGCACATGCTATAAAAATCTGCCAACCAAATATATTGTTCCCAGCAAATTAAACCTTCAGAAATGAGGAAAAGATAAAAGACTCCAAGAGGGAATTTATTATTACCAGAACTTTCCTACAAGAAATACAAAAAGGAGTTCTTTACACCAAAAAAAGGCACTAACGTGTTTGTTATACTGATATGGTAATTATCATATTTAAATCACTTCTGTTTTTATAAGAAGAGTAAAAGATAATATTATTAAAAATAACAACTAAAACAATTTTTGTAAGAGATGGGCAATATAAAAATGCAAATTATGCATCAAAAATTTAAAATGTGAGAAGACAAGAGGATTAACATATACAGGAGTTTTGTTTTCTTTTCTTGGAATGAAAATTAATTTGGTATCACTTTAAATACTTGTTATAATGATAGGAGAACTTTTGTAAACTTCATGGTAATAACAAACCAAAAATATATAACACATGTACCAAAAATAAAAAGCAATGAATTAAAAAATACTAGCAGAGAAAATCAATTAGCCACAAAGAAAGAAAATAATAAAAAATAAATAATTAAAGGAATTACAAAACAACTAGGAAATAAGTAACAAATGGTAGTAATGAGTCCCTACCTATGAATGATGACATTGAACATAAATGGACTAAATTCTCCTATTAAAAGATACAGGCCAAGTACAGTGACTCATGCCTATAATCCTAACACTTTGGGAGGCCACAATGGGAGGATAACTTGAGGCCAGGATTTTGAAACCAGCCAGAATAATATCCCAAGATCCCACCTCTATAAAAATTAAAAAATTAGAAAAGCATGATAGCACATGCCTGTTGTCCTACCTACTTGGGAGGTTGGGACAAGCAGATCACTTGAGCCCAGAAGTTTTAGGTTGAAGTGAGCTATTATGACACCACTGCATTCCAACCTGGGCAACAGAATGAGATCCTGTCTCAAAAAAAAAAAAAAAAAATATATATATATATATATATACACACACACACACACACATATATATATATATACACATATATATATATATATACAGAGAGAGAGAGAGAGTGGTTACATGGATTAACAAATAAGACCCAACTATATGCTGTCCACAAAAAAATTCTTTTCACCTATAAAGACAAAGAGACTGAAAGTGAAAGAATGGAAAAAGATATGTGCAGCAAAGAGAAACCAAAAAAAGAAAAAAGAAAAACTAGAATAGCTATACTTATGTCATAAAATAGACTTTACATCAAAAACTATAAAAAAAGAGACAAGGTAATTTTTTAATAATAAAGGGGTCAATTCATCAAGAATATATAACAATTACAAATTGTATATGTACCCAATACTAGAGAACCCAAATATATAAACCTAAAATGTTAACATATCTAAAGGGAGAGATAACGGCAATATAATAATGCTAAGTGCCTTTGTCGCCCTATGTTCAGCAATGGATAGGTAACCCAGGCAGAAAATCAAGAAAGAAAGACTAGTGTTAAACTCTACTCTAGACCAAATGGACTTAAAAGACACAAAGAAAATACAACTAGAATACACATTTTTCTTATCAGCACAAACCATATTCTAGGTGACAAAACAAGTCTCAACACACTTTAAAAAGTCAAAATTATATCAAGCATCTTTTCTGACCTTGAGGAAGCATATGAGCAATCAATAACCAGAGGAATTCTGGAAACTGTATAATGTGTGGAAATTAAACAACACAACTTTTGAGTGATCAAAGGGTAAATGAAAAAAATTTTAATAATTTCTGAAATAAATGGAAATAAAAACACAACATACCAGAACCATGGGATATAGCCAAAGAAGTACTAAGAGGGACGTTTATAGCAATCCATATAAATGCCTACATGAAAAAAAAAAATAAAATAGAAAAACCCAGGCATGAGTGGCTCATGTCTGTAATCTCAGCACTTTGGGAAGCTGAGGCAGGAGGATTACTTGGAAGCCTGGAGTTTGAGACCAGCCTAGGCAACATAACTAGACCTAGTCTCTATAAGAATTTTTTTTTTAATGTAGCCAGGCACGGTGGCTTATACCTATAGTGCTAGGTACTTGGGAAGTTGTGCCAGGAGGATAGTTTGAGGTTATATTGAGGTATGATTACATAGCTACCCTCCAGTCTGATTGATAGAATGAGACCCTGGTCTCTCAAAAAAAAAAAGAAGAAGAAGAGGAGAAAAGAAGGATTTCAAAAAGCAACCTAGCCTAACAATGCACCTTTAGACCTCAAGAAACTAAAAGAGCAAGACAAAAAATAGAAAATTAGTAGAAGGAAAGGAATAATAAAAGTCAGAGCAGAAATAAGTACAATCGAGACTAAAAAAATATTAAAACGTCAACAAAGACAAAAGTGGGGTTGTTTTGGAAAAAAAAAAGATAAACAAAATTGATTAATCCTTAGCTCAACTAACCAAAAAATAAAAAGCTTAATTAAATAAAATCAGAGATGAAAAGGAAATATAACTGATAACACAGAAATGCAAAAGAGCATTAGAGAATATTATGAACAACCATACTCCAACAAATATGAAAACCTAGGAGAAATAAATAAATTCCTGGATGTATAAGAAGAACTAGAAAATCTAAACAGACCAATAATAAGTGATGAGATAAAAGCAGTAACAAAAATCTCCCTCAAAGAAAGGCCAAGGACCTGGTAAATTCACTGATTAATTCCACCAACCATTTAGAGAACTGATAGAAATTCTATTCAAACTATTCCAAAAAGTTAAAAAGGAGGAAGGATTCTGAACTCATTCCATTTGGCCCGAATAATGCTGATACCAAAATCACACAAAAACACAATTAGAAAAAGAAAACTACATTTCAATATCCTACATGAACATAGATGCAAAAATCTTTGACAAAATACAAGCAAAACAAATTCATCACATTAAAAGAAATCAGTCACCATAATAAAGTAGGACTCATCCCAAGGGTGCAAGAATGATTCAACATATGCAAATCAATAAACATGATACACCACAGTGACAGAATCAAAAACATATGATCATTTCAAGAGATGCTAAAAAAGCATTTGAGAAAACTCAACATCTTTTCATAATAAAAGTGCCCAACAAATTAAGTATAGAACATATCTCAACATAATAAAGGCCATATATGACAGACCCAGAGATAATATCATAGTGAATAAGCGAAAATTGAAGGCCTTATCACTAAGATCTACAAAACAAGAATGTTCATTTACACCACTTTCACTCAATATGGTATTAAAAGTCTAACCCAAGTAGTTCAGCAAAGGAAAGAAATAACCAGCATACAAATTGGAAAGGTAGAAGTCAAATTGTCCTTGTTTGCAGATAATATATGTAGAAAACCCACCTAAAAGCTTTTAGAATTTATAAATGAATTTAGTAAAGTTTCAGGATACAAAAATTAGTATCAGCAGCAATCAGTCCAAACAGAAAAGCAAGAAAGCAATCCATTTACAATAGCTACAAAAAACAAAAACAAAAACAAAAAAAAGAACCACCTAGGAATGAATGAAACCAAAGAAATGAAAATCTCTACAAGGAAAAGTATAAAATATTCATGAAAGAAATTGAAGAGGACTCCCTGAAGTAGGAAGATATTTCATGCTCATGGTTTGAAAGATATAAGACAGAAATCTCAAAGATAAATAGATTTGTTAGACAAAAGAGGAAAGAAGGCATTATGGAGGGGATTAAAGTGCTTAAACCAAAGCAGAATGACTGCTAGACACTCTCAGAGAACTCTCAGAGAACGGGTTGGCAAAGGTGCTGGGTGGGGTAGAGCAATAGGAAATAAGTTGGAAAATCACCTAATAGCAATTTGAATTTTATGTTACAGGCAATGTTTGAGAATAACAGGTAGAGACTGTGTCTTGTCTAAGTCTGCTCAGGCTGCCATAACAAAATACCGCACAATGCTGTTTTGGGTTGAACAACAGACATTTATTTTGCACATTTCTGGAGGCTGAGATATCTAGGATCAAGATATTAGAAAATCTGGTTCTTAATGAGGGTCTACTTCCTGCCCTGTATTGCTGTATCCTCACATGGCAAAGAAAAGACATTCTGGTGACTCTTTCTCTTCTTGTCAGGTCATTAATACCATGGTAGGGTCTCCACACTCATGTTCTCATTTAAACCTGTCTCCCCAAGGTCTCGCCTCCTAATACCATCACAGTGGGGGCTAGGGCTTCAACATATGGATGTTGGAGGCACTTAAACGTTCAGTCTACAAGATGACTAATGAGTTGGCCATGTCTTGTAAGAGTAAAAAATAGCGGGATATCCAGAGTGGTTATCCATTAGGCAATTGTGTGTACCAGGGTGGTACTCAGAAGAGTCTTACCTAGGTTCAAGATTTGGGTTTGTCAAGTCATCAACTTAAAGATGGTGGTTAAAACCAGGAGAGCACCAAAGAGGGATGTAGAAAGTATAAAGTGAACAAAGAAGAGGGTCAAAACCCCTGGAGGCTCCAAGGGGCACAGGGAAAAGGGATGTGCTCAGGAAACTGGAAGACACTTAAGAAGGGCCGAGGAGAAGGGGAGAGGGGTGTCAGGAACCAGAGAAGGGAATGCCAAGGTTCAGGAAAGGGCCAACGGAGCAGGGGAAGACTGATGTGCAGCCATGACTACGGGCTGACTACTTTGCTTAAAATCTTGTCACCCGACCATGCCGGATGCCAGAAACACGGTGATGGGAAGATGCAGGGGTATGTTGATTCAGCCCGGTTTCAGTTCAGCCGTTGCTACTTTGGGCGTTATCATCAGCAAATTATTTATCCCTTCAGAATTGTAGTGTTGTCATCTACAAAACCACAAATATATTTCTAGTTGTGTCTTCTTCACCAAGTTGTTGAGAATATTCAGTGAAATCATATGTACAAAGTGATATTTCTTTCTTCTTCTTCTTCTTCTTTTTTTTTTTTTTTTTTTTTGAGACAGTCTTACTCTGTAGCCCTGGGTAGAGGCCCATGGTGGCATAGGTCACAGCAACCTCAAAGACGGAACTCAGAGACGGAACACATGCTTGGGTGAGCTCAGGAAACGAGCATGGCAGAAGACACAGAGCTGTACCCTGGACAACAGAAAGGACACTGAGGCGAGGGATGACAATAAAGGACAGGGTCTACTGAAGGGGAAACGTGTCCGGGGCCAGAGTTACTGGGAATAGAATGAGCCATGAATTGACAGCATTCCAAAGTTGCTGCAATGTAGTGAGAGGAGAGGTTACATTTAAAAATGATATGCAGCAGCAAAAGCCATTTCCAACAAATGATAGCTTAAGTTTGGGCACAATTACCAGCAGGTTTTCTATTCCAAAAATATAAAAGACATTTCCTATCCTCTCTAGCCAAACTGTCAAGAGGCAAAGTGGAACTGCTCTGAGACCTTTGGATGACAATTACTGAACTCAGGTAAGAGACATGTTTCTTTCCCTGGGACCTTTAAAATTGCTGGTGACATGACTGTGAAAAATGTGTCAAATAAACAAAAGCATAAACTTCAGAGACCGCAAATCACTGATTTCCCTGTGAAAATATCAAATGTTTTACAGTTAATTGGCCAAATGTATGCTCGCATTAGGTAAAGAGAGCATATTATAACATTTTTCATTTCTCCTGTTCTACATTCATCATTAATATCTCACAAATGGAAGGAAAGTCCAACAGGACCGAATACAGACTAGATATCTTTATGGCCTAATTGGTTTTGATGAAGGCAGTTGCTATTAGGGAATTTCCCACAAAGGGATTCCAGCCTTTGGCATAAGAAGAAGAAATTCTTGGTGCAATAATAGTGAAACAAAGAAAGAAAAAGAGGGAGATGCTCAGCCAAGTGAAAGATTCTAAAGACAGCCAAGTTTTCTTTAATTCACTTATTCATTCATAAAATAAATTCACACATTAATTATTTATTGAGCCCTTTCGTGTGCAAGCCACCTTGCCAGCACAGGGGAGAGAAGGAGGGAGTTGGATGGGGCCCTTGCTCTTAAGAAGCTTCCAGTCTAGGAGAGGAGGAGACTCATTTCCAGCAAGTAATTAAACTTAGCTCCCCTTGACCATGTGGAGAGAGAAAGGGCTGTTGGGGGCAGACAAGCAGAAACTCATGGAGGTTGGAGGTGCTGCTTTAATGTCTGCAACCTGTCCTTTTCCTCAGCTTGTGGTTTCCTCTGCTCTCAACCCTCGCTTCCTCTCCCTCTCTCCCAGCTTTCCTTTGATTATAACAACAACAAAACTAACAAAAATTGGAAAGGTTTAGCTTGCATGTCAACTCTATGCTGAAAAGCTACTCGGCTCAGCATGAACCCAATCTCTAGTTTCTTTTCTCTTCTTTTCTATTTTAGCAGTTTTTAATGAAAGTTGCATATAAGATCGCTTTATTCCTGCATGTGCTCGACCATTTCTTCCTTGTATTGTCCGTTTTCCTTTCCTACTGGCTTCCCCTTTAAGGAACTTTTTGAAGTTTTCATACAGTTTAGCCTAATGGCACACCTTGCTGGCTGAAGGCCCACATAGACAGTTGTGCCATTAGCCTCTTCCCACTGTACCTACCCAATGGTGTCACAGCTCACAGTAACCTCAAAGTCTTGGGCTCAAGCGATCTTCTTACCTCAGCCTCCTGAGTAGCTAGGAATACAGGTGCCCGCCCCAACACCCAGATAGTTTTTCTATTTTTAGTAGAGGTGGGGGTCTAGCTCTGTCCACCTCCTGAACTCAGACGATCCACCTGCCTCGGCCTCCCAGAGTGCTAGGATTACAGGCATGAGCCATTGCGCCCGGCCTACATATTTTTTCCTGTAAACCTGGATGGCTTTGCTAATTTTCTGACCTTTATACAACTGTCCTGACAATGGAACTTCATCATCCTTTCACATGGGTATAGATTGAACATTGTCCTTTTGTCGTAGCTCCCTGGTGGGAAGGTGTATTGAAATGTCTTTTTCAGTTCTTGCTTTGGTGAAAAGCTACAAAATGATTGAATTACATTTTGGCTTCTGCTGCTTCAGCGATGGCTGCAAAAGGGAAAAGTCAAGTGCAAGTTTCTGTGGCTGCCAGTTAATCTGCCAGACTAATGGCATGCACAGTCTACATTATGCTTCACTGTAATTAACCTTAGATGGTTTTGGTGAATCACTTTCATTTGTATCATGTTGATAGAATCACACTATTTTTTTTCCATTTTTTTTCCCTTTTAGTTGACTCTTGTTTATGATTAAGAGCATATTTTGTGCTAGGAAACTGTCAGTGTGTCCTCCTGTTTGCTGCTGTCTGTGGTTCTTTCCACAAAGGAAAAAAAGGGGAGTGGTGTCGATTCCCACTGTGACAGCAAGAATGAAGGAAGCTGAAGAGGAGGAGCTTAACATGCACGGGTCCTTTTCTAAGCACATTTTTGTATTGGTAATTTTGTATTCTCTTTCTTAAAGAGGGGCCCTGAATCCTGGATCTACTTTCAAATCAGATATTTAGACAAAAACAGTATATACCCATGAGAATAAAAAAAAGTTGAATAAAATAAATTTATATCAATGAGGTATCAGGGCAAAAGACATATTGACAGGTGACACTGGCCAATCAAAGAAGGAAAAGGTATAAGAATAAACTTAGCTCACTTATTCTACCCTTGCTGAGAGTGGGCACTGTTCAAGTATTTAATCATTAAAGGGTATTTATCATGTTTTCACTGTGTGCCAGGCACTGTTCTAAAAATGTGGAAACATCAGAAAACAAACAATAATGCCTGCCTTATGGAGCTTACATTCTAGCAAAAGAACAGAGACAGTAAACACTAAGGATAAAAGTAAAAATATATCACGTGAGAAGGTGATAATTATAATCGGGGAGGGAGTAGAACAGGAGAAGGGGGTGATTGAGAGCTTGTGGCAAGCAAGAAAACAGATGATTTGAACACTTTAATCAACCAACAAGATATGTGGCAAACTCTATAAACACTTCACCCAACAGTACCAGAATACACACTTTTTCATGCTCCATGGATATTCACCAAGATAAACTATATCCTGGACTATAAAAAAACCTAAACATATTTTTTAAAGGCTTTTGGGTTTTGCTATGAATGAATTGGAAACTCATTGTAAGGTTTTGAACAAGAGGAACTTTGTAAGGCCATTCTAGATATCGCGTTTCCTCTTATGAGGAGAGAGGTAAAAGTTGAAGGGTAAACACTGAGATCAGTTAGGGGGCTGCTGCCACAATCTGGGCTTGCTGTGGTGGTGGTTTGGGATCAAGATCTCAGCTTTGAAGGCAATAGGAGTAGTCTGATTCTGGTAACATTCAAGGAAGTACAAAAATGTTTCAACATTGTCATCATTTGCAATAACACTCATGGTGAATAATGTAACAAAATACTTATCTCAGAAGAGAAGCACTATTATGTCTTACACAATGCAACATGAGTTATAATTAACAAGGTTTGTACCCCAAGATGCCAGCAAATAGTAATTACTTCCTATTTAACTTTTGTGACTCCAAGTATCCTTTCCTGGCAAAGAAAAACAGTAGGAGTCAGTAAAAAAGGAGAAAACAAATCATTCAAATTGGATCATAATTCTTGCCTGCTATTTCACTAAATGACCAAGAGTTGAAAAAGGAGACTGCTAGATCACACTATAGCTTCTTTTGTTTTTTGTTTTGTTTTGTTTTGTTTTGAGACAGAGTCTCACTATGTCACCCTCGGTAGAGTGCCATGGAGGCACAGCTCATAGCAACCTCGAACTCTGAGGCTTAAGCCATTCTCTTGCCTCAGTCCCAAGTAGCTGGGACTATAGGCGCCCGCCACAATGCCCGGCTATTTTTTTGTTGTAGTTTTTTAGCTGGCCCCATCCCAGTTGGAAGCCGCCACCCTTGGTGTATGTGGCTGGCATCGTAACCACTGTGCTATGGGCGCCGAGTCAACATACTCTAGCTTCTAAACAAAATCAAATTGTCCTTGAAAATCTTTAGGAAGTTACCTTTTCTGAGACCCACTGCTCATCTCTCAATATATCTAGCAATGTCAATATCCCTTCAGTATTAGAACAAGTTGTTGCTTCTCTGATTGAAGATTAAGTGGCCTGTGGAGACATACTAGTGCTCTCAGGACAAGGATCATGTATAAAATACCTGGCCTTTGGTGTGGCATGGTGACTACGTGCAAATCTACTACGCCACTTAATCTTTAATCCGAGAAGCAACAACTTCTAATACTGAAGGGATATTGACATTGCTAGATAAATTGAGAAATGGGCAGTGGGTCTCAGAAAAGGTAACTTCCTAAAGATTTTCAAAAACAATTTGATTACATTTAAATTTTACCCAACTTACTGATGATTTTGAACTTAATTACCAAGTAACATGTATTTCCATCATATTGAAACAAAATACTACTAACACTATGTGCTAAGTACTATTAGATATATGAATGTATTTACTCCTCGTGATAAGTTTGCGATGAGATTTAGCAACTTGTCAGGGTTACACATTGGATAATGGCAGAGCTAGGGTTTCAAAACCAGGCAGTCTGGCTCTGTACTCTGAGCTTCTGTAAGCCTAAGGTACACTACTATGTGTATATGAATTCTTTTAGGACTAAATATTGACTTCTGCAACTCAAAAATGGATATTTAATTCCAAGCAAAGGAAAAAAATTTCATTTAATTTTCTACCAGTCAGTGTGAAGTTAGTGAATTCACTACATAGCCAGAAAGGTGGTTAAAAATTAGGAGACTCAAAAAAAAAAACATATATATAAAATGTACAGATTCCTGCTGCTGAGAAAAATGAAAAACTCTTTGAGACAATAGAAAAAGCTTCCTTGTCTTCCTTAGGTCCCCCAAATTACCCTCCCTAGCCCTTTCCAGGAATTAACAATCCGCCTACTCTCCAGCCCCCTGCCCCTCTAGGTGGTAAATGTCTCAGTGGGTAGAAGAACTCAGCTGTGTTTCTCATGATAGAATCCGATTGTCTAGTACAATCTCTGGCACATAATAAATGCCTAAAATTTGGTTGAATAAAATACTAAATGAATGGAAAAAAGAATAAAATTTGGATTCAGCTGATGGTTGTATTTTTGTTCTTCTATACTTCTGAGTCACACATGCCACCATATGTTACTCAGTGACCTTGAAGCTGCTGCTTTTCACTTTCCCCAGGTAATTACACTGTCTTAAAAACACCATTAAGGGACTTAGGCAAAATCCTCAGATGTTTATCTCTAGAGGCCTTATGTGACCTAAGGCAATTTTTGGAAGCACAGATAGCACCATTAAAACCAGTAGAAAGTGTTCACTCTCTTTTATGCATGTGGGAAGCTTGCCGTCTTGATTGTTGCCTTAATATTAAGAGAAAATATGTATTTTTTGACTGAAGAGTGGGGATAATGAATGGTGAGAGAGAGGCCAAATCCTTTGCTGACTTCTAAAGATTAACAATAAAGACAGTTAAAGTTCAAGGGTGTTAACTCTGAGGCAGAGTTTTTCACCTCAGGGCAATCTTTGCTTCTTTGTGAAACCAAACCTGCTAATTGGTATCCTCCTCTGACAATGCCCTCGTTGGGTCCCTGGAGTCCTGAAGTATCTAGGGCCCCCAGCTATCTAGCAATAATGGGAACAGGAGCAGAATAAATTATCACTAAAGACTCATTATTCTCCAAAGCCAGGAGTTTGGGCATTTGAAAACGTGGAAATGTGCTAGGTCATTTAATAATTTACTCCCCGAACTGCATTCTAATTGAAATATATGTTCCAATTAGCTCTAAGTGAGAATTTTAAGATAGAACTATACTTCTAAAAGTGTCTGTGAGAACTGCTGGCTTTAGTTTTATTTGAGTAGCTTTGCCTTCATCTTCATAACTTTGTAGTCATATACTTCATAAAGATAACAATTCTTGTAAATTTCCCTTAGAGTTAAGTTTCTTTGTTTCCCCTCCCCCACCCCCACCCCACCCCACCCCACCCCAGGCTTTGCTCACTCTCAAAATCCAGATGCTTGATTCTGGAACAGCAAGTGAACACACGCACTTCACAGATGATTCTTGCTTAAACATAAGGCTATTATGCTGTACATTTAAAAATTACATTTAATGTAGTGAATTTTGGGGGTGGGGGTGGGGGAACAGAGTCTCACTCTTTTGCCCTGGGTAGAGTGACATGGTATAATCACAGCTCATAGCAATCTCAAACTTTTCAGCCTCCCAAATAGCTAGAAGTACAGGCATGCGCCACTATGCCTGGCTAGCTTTTCTATTTTTAGTAGAAACGGGGGTCTCACTCTTGCCCAGGCTGGTCTCACACTCCTGAGCTCAAGGCATCCACCTGCCTCAGCCTCCTAGAGTACTAGGATTACAGACATGAGCCACCTTGCCCAGCCTTAATGCAGTGAATTTGATTGCTTTCCATGTGCTTTAATTTTTCCCTCTCCAAGTCCATGCCAGTTGGTTCTTCTTCTACTAGTTCGGCACATTGTGGAATATATTAAACAGGGCCAAAGAATGACTGTGTATCGGCTTGCACTTTGTATGACCTTAGCAGTTTTGTGGATACAAGTAACACAAGCTATCTTCCACAATTAGGGCAATTATTGTTCCACTAAAGAAAAAGTCCAGAGTTCAAGCAAATTCCTAGTTCTATCAGCAGCCCAATAATCTCACCAAGGTCAGAGATTATTCTCTTTCTCTCTCTGCTAATTGTAATGCCAGCTTCATTTGAAGGCTAGTTCCCCTCATAAATCCCAAGAAGGCCAAGGGGTTATTTCGAACTTTATTCTTTCTTTCTTTCTTTCTTTTTTTTAAATTCCTATTCTCTGCTCCCATAATGTTTTTTATTTATTTATTGCAATTTTTGACCAGGGCCGGGTTTGAACCTACCACCTCTGGCATATGGGGCAGGCGCCCTACTCCTTGAGCCACAGACGCCCCCTGAACTTTATTCTTTCTTCTTCCTATCTAACAGGAGGAAAAAGAGAGAAACTTTGCCAGAGGGCAACATGGATGCTGTAAGCCTGGCTGGGTCATCTGAGGCCCTATAGCAATGATGCTGTCAAGGATACGAATCTGTTGAGATTTTCAATGTCCAGCCTGGTAGCCACTAGCCACACTAAGAGTGACTAGTCCAAAATGCCATGTATTATAAGCGAAAAAGATAAACTGAATTTTAAAGACAATATGAAAAACAAGGAATGTGGTATAACACAATTCTACAATGATTATGTACTGACAAGGTAACATTTTAGATATATTAGATTAAATAAAATGTATTTGGTAAGGCTACCATTTCTTTTTACTTTTTAAAAAATATGACCACTAGAACATTTTAAGTTATATATATAGCTCCCTATGTTTCCAGCAGATAGTGCTAGGTAACTAATCAGAATTTCCTCCAAAGTAAGGGTCAGGTACATGCTTGCATATGATTTAGGGTTTTTGTAGAAAAAAGAAAGGGAGAATTGGTGTTGAGTAAGCAATCACATAGTCTACTTTATCTGGCAAGCCATTTCTTTAATTATTCTCTGCTATTTTTGTCCTAATTTCTAATTAGTGGCTGGGGGATACAAGAAAATCAGTTGACGTGTGCATTTCATCAGGGACTGGAGCACTTCTATACTATCCGGGAGTTTTGAGAGATTTTATATACTGTTCCTGATTTCCCCATAAATCCACTTAAAACTCGGGGCAAATCTGGATTGAGCTCACAAGCCTGAGCCCTTTTTCACTACTTAGTGTCAAATAATTTTATCTTGTTTCATATTTAACATCTTTTCTCTTATTAAAACTATTCGTAACAACTGCACAAAATGTATGTAATTCATTGATACGCTGTGGGGGACAGGAGATTTTTTTCCTAGGTGTTCCTGGCTGCTTTCTACTTTATACCATTTCTCTTTCCCCTCCTTTTTTTTCTGCCTTAATTTCATAGGTAGAAGGGCCCTTTTCTATACTTGTGTTATTATAAGGTGACCCCTCTCTCTCTGGCAGCTAATTGTGCAATTGTCTGTGAACAAAATTAAAATCCTGTGCCCCCCCCAGCCGATTGAACAGACATCCCTCTGCCAAAGGACCTCAGAGAAACCTTAAAACTGATCACGTGATCCTGACCACGCTGGGCTGGGAGGTCAGACATTTCATATCCCCTGCCTTGCTGACAACCCCTAAGCTTCCTACATTCTAGGGTTCCCAGGGTGTCTGACTTGTTTTTCCTCTGCTGCACATTGGAAGAGTAAGAGTTGTCTTGGGCCACACATTACACACACAAACGCTTTAATAGGAATTTCATTAAAATTGTATATTGATTTGGGTAGTATGGACATTTTGGTTCTTCCCACCCATGAGCATGGTATGTTTTTTCATTTGTTAACATCTTCAGGTATTTCTTTTCTTAGAGTTTCATAGTTTTCTTTATAGAGATCTTTCATGTTCTTTGTCAGGTAAACTCCCAAATATTTCATCTTCTTTGGCACTACTGTGAACGGAATAGAGTCCTTGACTATTTTTTCAGTTTGTCTATTGTTGGTATATATAAAGGCTACAGATTTATGAGTGTTGATTTTGTAACCTGAGACACTGCTGTATTCCTTGATCACTTCTAAGAGGTTTTTAGTAGAATCCTTGGTGTTTTCCAGATATACAATCATATCACCTGCAAAGACTGAAAGTTTGATCTCTTCTGACCCTATATGGATGCCCTTGATCACCTTTTCTTGCCTAATTGTGATGGCTAAGACTTCCATTACAATGTTAAAAAGCAGTGGAGAAAATGGGCAACCTTGCCTGGTTCCTGATCTGAGTGTATATGATCTCAGTTTAACTCCGTTCAATACGATATTGGCTGTGGGTTTGCTATAGATGGCCTCTATCGGTTTAAGAAATGTTCCTTCTATACCCATTTTCTTAAGGGTTCTGATCATGAAAGGATGCTGAATATTATTAAAAGCTTTTTTTGCATCAATTGAGAGAATCATATTCTTCTTAGCGAAGTATCTCAAGAATAGAAGAAAAAGTATCCAATGTACTCAGCCCTACTATGAAACCAAGTTATAGCTCTCATATGAAAGCTATAACCCAACTATAGCCCAAGAAGATGGGGAAAAGTGGTGGGGAGGGGAGGGAAGGGAAGGGGGTGGATAGGGGAGGGAGGGTGATTGGTGGGACTACACCTATGGTGCATCTTACAAGGGTACATGTGAAATTTACTAAGTGTAGAATAAAAATGTACACAATAACCAAGAAAATGCTGTGAAGGCTATGCTAATCTGTTTGATGAAAATATTTCAAATTGTATATAAAACCAGCACATTGTACCCCATGATTACATTAATGTACACAGATATGATCTAATAAAAAAATTTTTTTTAAAGATGGCAAAAAAATAAATAAATAAAAATAAACACATAAACACTAGCAAAAGCTGATTAGCACAAAATAGGTCCATGTGTACTTTTCATTATATTTGACACCATGGAGAAGTAGAAAAAGTCCTTACAAGATCAGCACGTGGCCCGTGGGCCGCAGGTTGTACCCGCCTGGATACAGAGCGGGTCTTTAGAAAGACTTGCCCCACCCCTGATCTCAGTTACCAACGCACCGCCTAATCCTGCTTCTCCCTTTTTGCGGATTCCGCGCAACTGACCAGCCTTCTTTCCTGAGGAGGGGCCATCGGCCTTGGGGTGGCTCTAAACAGAGTGTGGGGTGTGTGGAGTTAAGGATTTTCATGTTTTCTGCTTCACTTTTTGACAACAGAGAACCAAAAGCTCCACCGTTGTGATACAGGACACGTGGCACCGGGGCTGTGCTGGGCGACCCAGAAGGACCTGCTGACCGGTGGGCGTTGCCGCCCTGGGGGTGTGGGTGCGGCTGGACCCTGGGGGGCAAGGGCTGGAGAACCAAGTGCGGTGGAGGAGGGCAGCGGGCTTGGCCCCTGAGTCCCTAGGAAGTTGAGGAAGACAGGGCGCAACACCCCTGCTGCCTGAGCCACCTCTTCTTTCCTAGTATTTCAAAGGGCAGTACCAAAGAGTGTGAAACTGCCCTCCGCAGCACACACAACTGAGTCTGAAAATGACCCTGATGCAGGGTTCCCTCATTCAGGGCTGAACAGGGACCCCATTTCCTGGGCAGTGCCATGAAGGGAACACCCTGACATTTTGCCCCAGCAGAAGGGACTGAATCCATTCATTTGTTAGGCCATGTGTACCCCTAGACAAAGGACCCACGTGAGACTTCTGACCTGAGGCTTTCCCTCTGCCAGAAGCCTGGGTGCCTTTTATTCCTTCTGTATTTCTTTTTTCTTTTCTTTTCTTTCTTTCTTTTTTTTTGTTGGCCCAGGGCTGGGTTTGAACCCACCACCTCTGGCATATGGGGCCAGTGCCCTATTCCTTTGAGCCACAGGTGCCACTTCCTTCTGTATTTCTTTCTGGCTAATAAACTCTATCTTACCATGGATCTATGGTCAGTAGGTTTATTCTTAGAATCCTTGAGACTAACCAAGGACTTAATGGAGAAAGAAATTGCGGTAACACTTGCATCATGCTAATGCCATTTTTTGTACATGTAGCCTTTGAAGGGACGTGAAGCTCAAACTTGCCTGTGGCATGTTTCTCCTTTCATGAATATTCATGACTCTTCCTATAGCTTGTTAAGTATATGGCCACCCAGTTCAGCACAAATTCCTAGTCCTGTTGTCCCTCCCTTGAAGTACATGCTCTTGGATTCTGCCCCAGGTTATTGCGTCCCAGTTTGGCCGAATGGCCACCTGTGGGCTGCAACCCTTTATGAAAAATAAAGCTCCTCTTCCCAAATTTATGAACCTCATTATTTCTTCTGTTGGCATGTTCTAAGAACAAGGATTCAGTAGAGTCTATAGAATGATCAAGAGGCCTGTTGAAATTAGTAAAGAAAAATCAGTATGAATTCTATATAAACTATACATTATGGTCAAGTTGCCTAACTGTAAAGCAAAGACTCTTGAGAAGACTTTTCCCTTTCTCTTCTTTAAAGGTGTGCAGGCAAGTCAGGCCTGCATTCTACTCTAGGTGCAAGTTACCTGGACTGATATTCTATGGTGCACAGAGGGGCACCCTCTGTAAGGAGTTACAGTATGAAATACTTTATAGCAGTCACTGAAGGCCAATACCCCACATGCCTTTCTTATCACCCTAGTCTCCTGGCCTCTTCTCCTGAAACCTGGCAGAGTAAACCCAACAACTCTTGGCACTGAGGGCACCTCCAGGACTCTGCCATGCTTTTACACAACCCCTCAGTTGCTCAACATTTTGCACTAGTGATCAGTTTTCCTTTTAGCAAACAGGGGAAAGCAAAATATTTGGTATGAAAACTAAAGAGGCAACTCAATCCTTTCTTTGTGATGACTTGTAATGAAAAACAAAATTATTGTTATTTTTTAATAGATACCAGTTAAAGATTTCTCTTAAAGAGTCATAGTGGAGCAGTAAGAAGACCATCACACTTGGTGACATGACGGCTGGACCCCAGTCCCTACTCCCATGCTGGCCACCTGTGTGAATGTGGGAAATTACTGCATTTCTGTGAGCCTCAGTTTTCTCTTGGGTAAAAAGCAATAATGACAGTCCCTACATCACAGAGTTATGAATGTAAAACTGAAATAACAAACATGAAAGCAACCAGCCTGTCCCTGGCACATCACCAATGCTGGATAAATTCTGGTTGAATTAGAATTTGAAAAGCTGGAGAACAGCTGCTTGAAAAGACTTTGTGTAACTTTTTATTGAAGTAAAACACACGGGCAGAAAAAGGCACAAATTATCTGTGTTTAGTCCAATAAATTCTCACAGAGGGAACACGTGTAACCAGAACCCACACCCAGAAAGTCAACATTATTGGTACCCCAGGAGTCTTCCAGACACCCACCCCCAAGGGGCTTTTGGTGCCAAACCGATTCAGTGTGGGAACAGAACACTCACACACCCTGATGGGGTTTGGTGCTTAGAAACGAACAAATAAAAAAGGTTCAGAAGAGTTGTTCTCCAGGTTGAAGGGAGAGGCTGTGATGCATCAAGCAGAGGAGCACGGAAGCTTCCACTCACTAGCTCTGTGAATATCTGTGGACTTCCGATTCTGTAACCAGTGCAGTGTTAGGGACTATGGTGCTTGAGAACATGGTCCCTGTTCTCTATGATTTTTACCAAAGGAGCAGCACAAACAAAATCAGAAACCCTCTGTGGGGAGCAGCAAACACCCTGGTTTCTTCTATTCTACTAGTGAGCGCTGAGCCCAGAGTGGGGTGCATTGGGGAAGACCACAGTTCCCAGTGGAAGCCACTCAATGCTTTTGAGCAAAGGTTAATAGTTGAAAATTTTGTTATTGTAGAAGATGGATCCAGAAAGAGAGAGAGTAGCCACAGATTAGTGAGCCAATGAAGCACCAGAATCACCGGCAGGGCTATTGAGCCAGACGGCTGGGCCCTTCCCCGGGGTTTCTGCTTTAAAGTGTTGGTAACACACTTCGAGAATCACAGATTCACAACCTTTGTGATACTTTAGACTCATGTACAGCCTGTTTTAAAAATATCTATGCCTGCGTGGCACCTGTGGCTCAGTGGGTAGGGCACTGGCCCTATATACTGAGATGTGGCGGGTTCAAGCCTGGCCCTGGCCAAACTTGCAACAAAAAAATAGCCGGGCATTGTGGCAGCCCTCTGTAGTCTGAGCTACGCAGGAGACTGAGGCGGGAGAATCGCCTAAGCCCAGGAGTTGGAGGTTGCTGTGAGCTGTGTGACGCCACGGCACTCTACCGAGGGCGATAAAATAAGACTCTGTTTCCCCCACCCCAAAAAAACTATGCCCACATGTCACCTCCAAAAAAAGGATTAGAATTTAATTAGTCTAGGGTAAAGCCTAGGCATGGATATTTTCAAACATTGACTCTGTTTTGTCACCAAGTTTGAGACCATTCATCCAGATAGTAATTCTGGAACACAGCTGCTTATCAGAATTAACCAGGGGGCTTATTAGACAGGTTCCTGGGCACTAGCCCAGCACACTCAGAGAAAATCCGAAGGAGGGCCCTGGCTTTCCTGTGTTTAATCTTCACAGACTGGTCATTCTGATGCAGCCAGTTCCCACACTGCTAATCTGGAAAGAGAAGTGAAGACACAAACCCTGGAAACAAAGTATGAAGAATAGCAATAGAAGAGATTTCCTGGAATTTGCTTACTGGTTAGAGGGGCAGGCAATGGGCAAGGAACCCAAGCATGTAGGGTGGGAAATCTGTGTTAAATATCACAAGAAAGTCTTGTGTGGCAGTCAAGGTGTTGCCATAGAAAACTGGTGGTGGTATAAAGAACCACTATTCAAATGCGTTCTCTTGCCAATAGTCAGACACATCCAGACACTTCATCTTCTCAGAGCCTGACAATTGGTGGGGGCTAATTCATGCTGACTAAGTTCCAGGAAGCTCAAGTCTCTCACGATTGTTAATTTTTACTGAGAAGCAGTCATGACCAAGGCAGACAGGTCCCCTTTTTCCTCCCATAGACAAATTACAAGAAAGCCAAATTGCACTCAGAAAATTGCTGGGTAGAGATGGAATCAGAGCAAGGAGGAGTTAATTGCATGATTCACGTGTGTAGGGGCATCGGGTTGTGGTAACTGGGTGCATCCTTCTCTACAAGTAAATACATGGAGGAGCCTGAAAAGGCACTCTCTCTGATGGACAGTTCCTAAGGGGGCATGTCCATATTCGCCCTAGTGACTCTGCCAAGTTTATGCTCCACCATCAACACACTAATGAACTCATTATGTCTTTGGATGCACAAATAGCCTCAATCAGATGAGAGTGTCATTTTTCCCCCATGAGATACTGTGTTCTTAAGGTGATTTTGTGTGTCTCTCACCTGAACACTTTCATAGTCTATAGTTTAGATCTCAGAAGACAATTCCATTTTCTTTTATTCTATTACATTTCCAGGATGGTTCCTCAACATCACTGTTGCTACACGGACTTTAATTTTATTCTTTTGACAATGATTGGTCTCATTTTATAGAGCAGAATTAGAGGCCAATATTAATTTAAAATTATATTTTTATGGTTTTGCAAAAAGCATAATTTACTTTAATGATTAAAAGAGACCTAATTAACCAGAAGCATATGAAGCCTTTATGCTCAGATCATGAGGCCACTGCAATATCTGGCTCACTTTTCACCTCCCAAGTGCTTCCTTGAAAAGCAAGCAGGCAACTGTGATTAGAAGGCGAGGAATCCAGCTCCGGATGCCAAGCTAACCCGAAAAATGCTGACAAACGTCCCAACCACATTTTAGCTTTACAGTTATGTTGATCATGAAACAGGCTCTTTGTGAGAGTCAAAAGTAGAACAAAACATTTTTATCATGCTTGATAGAGATAACAAGCGAAATGCAATTAGAGCATTTGGTTGGCTTTGTAGAGTGGGGAGTTATGAATGGGAGTTCATAACTCCAAATGCATGTTTGTTGCTTACTGATATCAGGAGCAACTCTTTACAGGAAGGGGAAGAAGATGCAGGTGGGACAGACTTGAACCTACTTTCAATAGGACCAGACAGGATGTATTTTCTTTGACCTCATGGTGTTCTCCTATTTATGTCAGACCTTCTGGGTGATTGTGCTGAGATTCCTATTTAAATCCAATTAAATCTGGGACTTGAGTAAACACACATGTATATCATTCAGAAGATAGTATTAAAGGATTTTGCATGTAGACCAGAGCAGCTGTAACTCTTCTGTTATTTGATATTTGTTTTGTTTCTTAGTATCTTTGGGGCAAAAAAAGAAAAATTGGCAATAAATATTGGTAGTTTTAATTTCATACAAAATCACAGTCTCCTTTTTCTGATTTTTCTCCCTTTTTCTTCTAGGCTTGACTGGTTTTCTTTTTTTTTTTTTAATTGTTGAATCATAGCTGAGTACATTAGTGCAATCAAGGGGTACAATGTGCTGGTTTCATATACAATCTGAAACATTTTCATCAAACTGTTTGACATAGCCATCATGTCATTTTCTTAGTTATTGTAT
>CAUYRH010103108.1:0-18998 GCA_963574655.1 Perodicticus potto | reverse complement strand
GTGGCATCACAGCTCACAGCAACCTCCAATTCCTGGGCTCAAGCAAGTCTCCTGCCTCCGCCTCCCAAGTAGCTGGGACTACAGGCACCCGCCACAATGCCCGGCCATTTTTTGGTTGCAGCCATCATTGTTGTTTGGCGGGCCCGGGCTGGATTTGAACCTGCCAGCTCAGGTGTATGTGGCTGGCGCCTTAGCCCATTGAGCCACAGGCACCGAGCTGGAAGGGGAACATTTTAAAAGAGAGTACAACTATGTATGGCTGAGGTGAGGATCAGAAATGTGTTGTAGGTGGGGCTGATTTGAGCTAAGAACTGAAGACTGGAGTCATTCACCCATTCACCAGATGCTATGTATTGCTATGGACTAGAAATAATAATGGTGACCAAAAACCAACACAAGGGTTTACAATTTGGTGAGCTGGATAAATATTTGTCACATAAATAAATATAAATATATATGGAAAGCAATGTCCAATAGGAAAATGGTGAAATAAATTGTGACTTTTTGTTTTAACATTATGTAGCCATTTAAATTCTTTCAAAGAATCATAAAATGATTACCATCATACTGGTTATTTAAAATGTGGGATATAAAAATAGAGTAATTTCTATCTTATAAATACAAATGTATGCTTGCCTATGCATAGGAAAGCTGGTTTCATACCACAGTGAACAGTGATTTTCCCTGGTGCTGAGATTAGGAAGCATAGAGCATGTTCTCATTATTAAGCGTTTTGCCAAGAGGCAAGTAGATTTGTTTTTCTATTGTGTGAATTTACAACCAGATGCTTTAACTGAGGAACTAAAGCCTTACCATAACTTCCTACTCTCCCTTTGGGTGTTTCACCTTGGTTTTGATGGGGCAGGGAGTGCCCATCAAAAGGGGCATCGAGCTCTTGTTGAGTGGGTCACGTGTGGTTCTGGTGAAGCCCTCACACCGCAGGGCTTCCAGATGTGTGACCTATGGACACTAATCTCCTTTCAGCATCTGCTTAAGTGGGGTTCATATTCCTCTGCTGTTTGTCTTGTTTGGCTTTTTGTCTGTTATTATTATTATTTTTTTTGTAGAGACAGAGTCTCACTTTATCGCCCTCTGTAGAATGCCATGGCATCACACAGCTCACAGTAACCTCCAACTCCTGGACTTAGGTGATTCTCTCGCCTCAGCCTCCCGAGTAGCTGGGACTACAGGCACCTGCCACAACGCCTGGCTATTTTTCTGTTTTGCAGTTCGGGCTGAGGCTGGGTTTGAACCCGCCACCTTCGGTATATGGGGCCGGGTCCTACTCGATGAGCCTTAGGTGCCGCCCCTTATCTGTTATTTTTGAGGACAAAAACTTATGTGCAAAGGGAAAGTTCTGAAAAATGTTTCCAGGAATGTTAATGAAGTTTGATTTCCAAGTGGGTGTTCCTGGGCATCTGACTAAACTCCTTGGTCAGCAATCAAATCTGGATCGTTTGGATTAGTTCTGTCATTTCAGAGTGATAGCTCCCATAGTCCACCCTCCCTACCAAAAATGTTTGAAAACTGGTGTATTATTACTTTTATCAGCTCTGAAAATATTCAGTGTTGCCAGGTTTTTGTTTGGAGAGGGATTGTTTAAGTAGTTGGACATTTTAAAGCTGAAAATCAGAATTTACTGTGAAGGCACTGATTGTATAACCATAAGGGTAGGATAGAGCATATGACTTGTTTGTTATACTATGTAAAAAATTTTAGGCTCGGCACCTGTAGCACACTTGTTACAGCGCTAGCCACATACACTGAGGCTGGTGGGTTCGAACCCGGCCCGGGCCAGCTAAACAATAACAACTGCAACAAAAAAATAGATGGGCATTGTGGCGGGCACCTGTGGTCTCAGCTACTTGGGAGGCTGAGGCAGGAGAATCGCTTAAGCCCAAGAGTTTGAGGTTGCAGCGAGCTATGATGCCATGACTCTCTACCGAGGGAGACATAGTGAGACTGTCTCCAAAAAAAAAAAAAAACAAAAAACAAAATTCTAGATTTTCCTCTGATTTGTAAAATTCTCTCTCTTAGGTTTTTTCTTTCTTTATGTTCTATAACTTTCTTAAAGACCCACTGAGTCATTTAGAGTGAGACAGCTCTGTTGGACTGAGGACAACAGTGCACACAGACTCTCTTTTATGCCATCTTGGACTTACCCTACTTTGCACAATAGAACAATAGAGATACTAAGGTTTGGGCTTATGGAGATGGGGCTACTTTTGCATTATGCTTTGAGAGATGCTGAAAAGATCTCCTTCTCCTTTCCTTAAACCCAAACTGGGGGAAAGCACCTACAAATTTAGAGCCTTACCAGCGCTGTCTGCCAGCCAACCTAGAGGATGAAGTAGAATGACTTCGTGAGGGAAGGACTCACCACTGTGGGGCCTGAGGGATGGGCTGAAGGAAGCTGCTTCACCAAAGAGTTTCTAGCTGACCCTGGTTCTGCAGTGACTGCACCTATTGCCCAGGGCTGTGACATCATGCAGAAGAGTGGGAAATGGATATATATTTCACCTGCTTGAAACTGATATACAATTTATTTCGGGGATTTATTTTCTTCTCTTTACTGATTAATGTGTAATCTATTCCATGTTTCTCTTCCTTACCTGCCATTCACTGCTTTTTTTTCTTTTTAGATAATTAATGGGAAGAGCCTACAATTTTCTACCACAGCATTTGTTACAATTCTGTTCCGCTTTTCAGTGGTTATGTGCATCCTGCAACCACTCAGCCATCACCTCTTCCCCTTCTCAGTCTTGTTCTGCTTGCTTCTTGCAAGCTTTTTGAATATGTTGATAAAGAAGCAGTTGAGCCATTTTGTGAGGTGAATTTCTCTTCACCGATAGGCCAAGAAGCATATTCAGAGACCCCAAACAGGCATACAATAAACCATGTGCAAACAGTGTTTGAGAAAATCTAGCTGTTTACTACAATGTGATATAAAGGGAAACGTTGGACTCAAGACTTTCTTTGGCTTCTCTGGGTTTGGCTGGTTATGGAGAGGTGAGAAGAATTATTTTGTTGATGGATGATAAATGATTACCTGGAAGAATTTAATGGGCTTGAAGAACATATAATGGTCTGGGACAAAGTCTGCTGGGCCCGCAGAGTGGACAACGGATTGTGACAAAAGTCTGTTCAGGTTTGTGGACAGACTTTAGTCTTCTTCTCTGTGACATGTGTTTAGCTAATGAAAACCCAGAGAAAGGACCAGAGGTAATTGTTTCCTTTTTCAGCAGGTCTGGACTTTAGGCAGATAATGGAATTTAGAAAACAAATTTACCCTACACTTTAGGAGAGATGGTGGGCCAGAGGTGGGGGGAGGTCACAGAGACCAGGAGACTTCAATTCAGCATGTGAAAGTGCCATATTTGTGGGTATCTATTTCTGAGCCCCAATATCTTCCTGCCTGAAACTTTCCTAGAAGCTTCCCATGTTAAAAGTTAAGTTTGTGTTGTCTTGGTACCCATGCACAGTGGTTATGGCGCCAGCCACGTACACCAAGGGTGATGGGTTCGAACCCGACCCAGGCCAGCTAACCAACTGCAACAAAAAAATGGCCCAGGCTGCCTGTAGTTTCAGCTGCTTGGGAGGCTGAGGCAAGAGAATCACTTAAGCCCAAGAGTTTGAGGTTACTGTGAGCTGTGATGCCATGGCACTCTACCCAGGGTGACAAAGTGAGACTGTGTCTCAAAAAAAGAAAAAAAAAGTTAAGTTTGTGGGTATGGAGAGAAGAACAGAGTTAATAGCTGAGTGGCAAAGGATCTCATTAAACCAGTCTCCCATTTTGGGGAATAGGTGAGTCTCATGAAGTACTTATATCTCAGAAAAAGAGATGGTGTTGCAGATGAGGGTTTTTTTTTTTTTGGTTATTGTTTGTTTATTGTTGTTGTGTTTGTTTGTTTTTTGAGATGCAGTCTTACTCTATCAGCCAGCCTAGAGTGCAGTGGTATCATCATAACTTTCTGCAACCTCAAACTCCTAGACTTGAGCAATCTCCCTGCCTCAGCCCCTGTCTATCTGGGAGTACAGACACATGCCACCACACTCAGCTAATTTTTCTATTTTTTGTAGAGTCGGGGTCTTGCTTTTGCTCTGGTCGCAAACTCCTGAGCCCAAGGATCCTCCGGTCTTGGGTACCCACAGTGCTAGGATTATAGGCATGAGTCCAGCCAGATGGACTTTTAAACAACAACAACAACAAAACCCAAAGGTTAATAAACCAATTTTTTTAGTGTATGAAAGTCAGCCAGTTGAAGTATCTAGATTAGACTCAAAATACCTTTTTTTTTTTTTTTTTTGAGACAGAGCCTCAAACTTTCACGCTGGGTAGAGTGCGATGGCATCATAGCTCACAGCAACCTCAAACTCCTGGGCTTAAGAGATTCTCTTGCCTCAGCCTCCCAAGTAGCTGATTCTACAGGTGCCTGCCACAATGCACGGCTATTAGTTGTCATTGTAGTTTGGCAAGCCTGGGCTGGATTCGAACCTGCCAGCTCTGGTGTATGTGACTGGTGCCTTAGCTGCCTGAGCTCCAAGTGCCGTAGACTCAAAATATCTTTAGTTAAAGTGGAAATAGCCAGTTGCAATCTTACAATTTTTTCCTGCCTGTAGTTTATAGGTCACATGGTATAAACATCAGCATGTAGGGCCTTAGGAAAAAAGTAGTATTAATTTTATTGAGTCTAAATCAGAAAAATGAGGAAAAAATTAAAAACATTAGAGACTTAAAGCCAGGAAGAAATTTATAATTTAGTCTAAATTGTAGGTAAATAATAAAAACTCAGAACAATGAACAGTGTTTGCTAATAAGAGGTGTTATTATGGTTATATTTTTTATTAAATCTAGCTGTGTACATTAATGCAATCATGGGGTATAATGTGCTGGTTTTATATACAATTTGAAATATTTTCATCAAACTGGTTAACATAGCCTTCACAGTATGGTTTTCTTTTTTGAAAAATAATTTTTTTCTCTCTTGGCCCCTATTTTTACTAAAGATAATCATAGTAGATCTTTTGGTAGGTCTGGACTTCAGGCAGATGAAGGAAGTTCGAGAAAAACTTCACTCTGTGCTTTGGGAGAGAGGATGGGCGGGCCAGGGGGGACTGAGGGCAGAGAGACCCGGAGGCTTTTTTTTTTCCAGTTCAACATATATTAATAAAAAGTACAATATGTTGGGGTATCGGTTTCTGAACATTGCTTGTATCTGCTCCACAGATACACAGCATAGCAGTTCCTTTTGGGGATCTCATCTTCTCTTAAACTGGCAGCTCTGATGGATGCTTTTCTAAACTGTTTTCTTCTCTTCAGTCGAAAGGAAGCAGAATTGCTGACCAACTGCGTGACAGGACAGCTGAAGTAAATCGATTCCCAGCTTGAGTAGCATGGATAAGGACACTGCCATTATGAATCTTGCTCCCTGACACCAGGTACACCTAACAGGTGTGCTGAGTGCTGCCTTCCTCCACCCTCCAGTGTCAGGCAGGGACTGGCAGGGTCCCCGCTGCTCTGTCTGCCTGGGCTGCCCACCTGGGCAGGGGCTGGTGTCAGCTGTGTCCAGCTGCCCAGCTTCAGGAGGACAAAAGATCACTCACTCTTCTAGGAAGAGAAGGAGCCACAAGCATTTCTGGTAATTTATCATAGGACACAATAATTTTCCTACAGCTCAAGCAACTGGTTCCTAAGCAAATATTAGATAGAACTGCTTGCATACATTATCAACCTAGCAATGAAAAAAAATGGTTTACCTATTTATCCAGGTGTCATGATTTATATCTTTTGATAAAAGTTTTAAATGTTTACTTTTCTTAATTATTAAATACCATAAAGAAGGATGAAACATAAATGCCCCAATATTTGCAATATATGCAATACATATGATGGAGAAACTATTAGGTTATTAAGTATGAAATGTGCAATATCCTTAAGTACTGAGTTTGACAGTTGACATCTCTGACATTTCACTTTGTTACTTCTTTTTTTTAACTTATGAAGCTACAACCTCTTTCCTCTTCTTCCCTTCCTCCCTGCCTCCCTCCCCGCCTTCCTTCCTTTTCTTTCTTTCTGTCTTTCTCTTTTTTCTTTATTTTATTTTTCTTTCTTTCTTTATTTTTTTTTGAGACAGAGTCTCACTCTGTTGCCCAGCCTAGAGCGTCATGGCCTCAGCCTAGCTCACAGTAACCTCCTCCTCCTCCTATGTTTTCTCCTTCTGGAGCACGCCTCCTTCCCCAGAGTCCCGGGGTCAGAGTCACAGCAACAGCTTTGTCCCCTAGGCCCAAGCTGCTGGGGCGTGCTTCAGAGTAATGGACCCTGAATTTGTGGGCAATCTGCATCCACTCATGCTTCAGACAATGGACCAGTGCCCCAAGTCCCAGGTGCCACAGTACGCTCACGAGACACTGAGTCCAGGACCTTGGTTCCACAATTACTCTGAATATCTGCACCCTGGAACCAAGTGCTACTGCAGCTACTTGTGGACCACATAACACCTAATGTCAAGAGGGATTACCCCAGCTAAGAGTCCCTCTTGTGGGAAAAATGAGAATGAGAAGACCACCAAAACTCTTGCTATCGACGACTATAACTGTACACGCTGCTGCTGCCACTGCCACAGATTCCTGCAGCCAAGGTTACTGAGGCATTCATAGTCACTGCTGATGTTGACTGCAGCTGACAAAGCTGCACAAAAACTATTCCACTGGATCCACTTAGGTCCAGAGCCACCACACCCTTTCTGACTGGTACTGAGAGACTCAACCTACACATGAGTCTTAGGTGAGTCTTTCCCTACAAAAGCTACTCTGTAAAGTTTGGAAGAGGCAACTGTTCCACCAGAAGTGTAGACATCAACACAAGGACACACACATACACACAACAAAAAAAATCAGGAAAAAAAAAAAAAACAAGCATGACAATGTCAAAGGAACACAATAATTCTCCAGTAACTGATCCTGAAGATAATTTATGAATTGTCTAAAAAGAGACTCAAATAATTATCTTAAGAAAACTCAGTGAAATACAAGGGAACATAGATATGCAGGTCAAGAAAATTGGAAAATAATTCATGATCTGAATAAAAAAATTAACAAAGAGATAGAGATCAGGACAAAGAACCAAGCAGAAATCTTGGAGCTGAAGAATTCAAGAAATTAAATAAAATTAAAATTAAATAACATATCTTCAATAGCAGAGTACATCAAGTAAAAGAAAGACTACATGAACTTGAAGATAGGTCTTTTGAAATTACCCAGTCACAAGGAAAAAAAAGTAAATAAGAGTGAAGAAGGCCTATGGGACATATGGAGCATCATAAAGCAAACAAACATTCACCTTATGGAAATTTAAGAGGGAGAACAGATAAAGAACACAAAGCTTATTTAATGACACAATCACTGCAATTTCCCAGGTCTTGAGAGAGATATGGACATCCAGATGCATGAAGCTCAAAGCTTCCAAAACAAGTTCAACAAGTCCTCACTGAGGCATCTTATAATCAAACTATCCAAAATCAAAGACAAAAGGGGGAATTTTAAAAGCAGAAAGAGACAAGTGACAAAGGGATTTCTATTACACTATCTGAGGACTTCTCAGCAGAAACCTTGTAGCCAAGAGAGAAGGGAATGACAGATTCAAAGTGCTGAAACAAACAAAAACCACGTAAGCCAAGAATATAATACCCATCAAAGTTGCCCTTTAAAAATGAAGAAGAAATAAACTCTTTCCTAGACAAGCAGAAGCTGATGGGCTTCATCACCACCAGACCTACTTTATAAGAAATGCTGAAGAAAGTTCTTTAAGCAGGAACAAAAGAACACTAATTATTAATGGGAAAATATATAAAAGAATAACATTTACTGATAAAGGTCAATATATATTCAAATTCAGAATACTCTAATACTATAATGGCATTCTATAAATCATTTTCTGTCTCTAGTATAAAGGCTAAAAGATAAAAATGGTCAAAAATAACTATAAGTTAAGGAATATACAATATTAAAATGATGTAAATTGTGACATTAAAAATATAAACTGCCAGATGGAGGGTAAAATTGTTAAGTTTTTGTATGCAACTGAAGTTGTTATCAGTGTGAACAATCATTACTTATTATTATCTACTTGGTTAAGATATAACTAGAACTATATTACCAGTGAAAATTGTGTAAGTTATTTATGTAAGCTTCATGATAATCACAAAACAAAAAACGATAGCAGGTGCACAAATGATAAATAGAAAAGAATAATAACTTAGCACTACACAAAAATACCAAATCACCAAGACAGATAATCAGAGAGGAGGGAAGGAATAAAGAATCTATAAAACAACTAGAAAACAATTAACAACATGGTAGTAGTAAATCCTTACCTATCAAGCATTACTTTGAATGTAAATAGATTAAACTACTCAATTAAAAGACATAGAATAGATGAATAAATAAAAAACAAAATCCAGGCTTGGCTCCTGTAGCACAGTGGTTACAGCGTCAGCCACACACACGGAGGCTGGCGGGTTCAAACCTGCTCTGGGCCAGCTAAACAACAACAACTTTAACAGCCTGTAGTCTCAGCTACTTGGGAAGCTGAGGCAAGAGAATCGTTTAAGCCCAGGAGTTTGAGGTTGCTGTGAGCTGTGATGCCACTCTACAGGGCGACATACTGAGACTGTTTCCAAACTAACAAACAAACAAACAAACAAAAGTCCCCATACATGATGTTTACAAGAGACCCATTTTAGCTTTAAGGGCACACATAGCCTAAGTGAAGGGATAGGAGAAGATTTTCCATGCAAATGGTAACCAAAATAGAGCAGTGGTGGATATACTTAGATAAAACACATTTCAAGTAAAAGATTGTCACAAGAGATACAGAAGGTCATTATTTAATCACAACAGGCTTAATTCACCAAAAGTCCGTAACAATTACACATAAACATATACTGAACATCAGAGCACCTAAATATATAAAGCAAATATTAATGTACATGAAGGGAGGATAGACAGCAAATAAATAATAGTAGGGGACTTCTATACCCCACTATCAATAATGGACATATCAATCAGATAAAATTAATAAGGAAATGCTGGAACTGGATAGTACATCATGCAGAATGGACCTAACAGATATAAACAGAGTTTTTCACTCAATAGAAGCAGAACACATGTTATTCTCTATTATACCTGAAACATCCTCAGGATAGACCATATGTTATACCACAAAACATAAGACTATTGAAATTTAAGAAGATTAAATTATTTAATATTGGTTCTGACCACAATGGTATGAAATTAGAAACCAATATCAGGGGGCGGCACCTGTGGCTCAGTGGGTAGGGAGCTCGCCCCATATACCAAGGGTGGCAGGTTTGAACCCGGCCCTGGCCATACTGCAACAAAAAGAGCTGGGTATTGTGGTGGGCACCTGTAGTCCCAGCTACTCAGGATGCTAAGGCAAGAGAATCTCCTAAGTCCAGGAGTTGGAGGTTGCTGTGAGCTGTGTGACGCACAGCACTCTACTGAAGGCAATAAAGTGAGACTCTGTCTCTAAAAAACCAATATCAGGATGAATTTTGGAAATTTTATAAATATGTGGAAATTAGATAACAGGGTATTGAGTAACCAATGAATGGGTTGAAGAGAAAATCAAAATAAAATTTTTAAATCTTCAGAAAAATGACAACAGAAACACAATGTAGCAAAACCTGCGTGATGCAGCAAAAGCAGTTCTAAGAGGGAAGTTTATAGAAAGCCATGTTAAAAAAGAAAACCTTTGTATGCCAATAAACTGGACAACTTTTTAAGGGGACCTTGTGGCCTTAGGATCACATGTGGCTTGCTGGATCCTTGACTGAGCTTTTGACAGAATCCAAATTTTATTGTTTTTTTGGAGACAGTTTCACTTTGTTGTCCTAGGTAGAGTGCAGTGGCCTCACAGCTCACAGCAACCTCAAATTCTTGGGCTCAAGTGATTCACTTGCCTGAGCCTTCCAAGTAGCTGAAACTACAGGCTCCTGCCACACCACCCAGCTATTTTTCAAGACGGTCTCACTCTGGCTCAGGCTGGTCTTGAACCTCTAAGCTCAGGCAATCTACCCGCCTCAGCCTCCGAGAGTGCTAGGAGAGTGCGTGAGCCACTGTGCCCAGCCCTAGAATTCAAATTTTGCAGAACAAATTCTTTTATTAAAAGGGGTGTAGCAGAGAAAGAGGAATCTTTTCTTGCTTCTTTTGGTGCTTAAAAAGGAACAATCTTGAAATCAGAAGACCACAGGTTCCCCACTTCTGATAGACAAAATGGACAAATCCCACCCCCCGCCCAAAAAAACTAATTAAGACTGAACCGCAAAGAATACATCCATAACTATGGAGATTGAAGCAATAATCAAAAAAACCTCCTGGCCAAAAAAAAAAAAAAAAAGGCCACCTTGGACTTAATGGTTTCACCAGTGAATTCGTGAGTTTTAGAAAATCCTAATTCAGTATTTCAGAATAATAGCAGAACTTCGTTGTTGTTTTTTTTTTGAGACAGAGCCTCATTGACCTCAGTAGAATGCTGTGGCATCACAGTTGACAGCAACCTCCAACTCCTGGGCTTAAGCGATTCTCTTGCCTCAGCCTCCCAAGTAGCTGAGACTACAGGTGCCCGCCACAATGCCCAGCTATTTCTTTGTTGCAGCTGTCATTGCTGATTTTAGCTGGCCTGGGCTGGGTTCAAATCCGCCAGCCTCCGTGTATGTGGCCAACGCTCTACCCACTGAGCTATGGGCGCCGCCAGCAGCACTTTGTTTCATGTGGTACATGTTTGCTCACAGCATCATCAGGTGGATTTTAATATTCCAAAGTATCTATTCATGTCTTAACCTTTCAGTGACCACCCAGATCTTTCCATTTTGCCTCAGTTTGGTAAGTAGCATGGTTTTGAGTTTCTGTGGTGCAAATTTTTTACCAGCAAAGTCCCCTTTACTCCAGGGGATGCTCACTAGAGCCATAGCCCTTGCATAGTGTTCTGCATAGACAATGCCATCAAGCCTTGTGGAACTTGAATCAGGAACAAACCAAGTAGTAGAAGGTTGTGCAAAGATAGTAAGTAGGTACTGCAAGTAGGAGTGGAAGGTACAACTCAGCATCAAACATTTTACATTTATTGAGATCTCATTTGCAACTAGTTCATCAAAGGATGAGAGTTTAAAGCAGTGGTTTGCAGCCTTGGATGCATACTGTAGTCACTTGAGAAAGCTTCAAACAATATTGTTGCCCAGGTCCTAGCCAGGGAAGCTGATTGGATTGGCCTGTTGCAGCGTGGGTTTTGGAAATTTTAAAGGCCCTACCCCAACCCTGGAGATTCTAATGTGCAGCCAGGGATGCATACCACTGGTTCAGGGTAAGGGATGTATTATTAGCTGTGTGTTATGAGGATTTGCCCCAGTTTAGGATCTAAACACAGATTTTCCCTGTTGAAATCAGAGGAGTACTTTAAGATACACTCAGCTGTTTGGCTAAATTGCAGCAAGAGGAAATATCTTCTCAGCAGTGCTATCTTTATGTCACTTGCTTTTCACAGTAGGAGGCTGTTTCAGGCACAATTTGACTTAGTTTGAGATGAAAATCATAAATAGCCTACAAGTACTAAAAAAGGATGAAAAGAATTTGCAAACATGTGGAGTATATTATACATATTTTCAAATTTCTCTTATAGTTAGAAATGAAAAATATATTGCTAGGTCCTTTATTTTTAAACTCAGTCCTCAGCTATTTCCCTAAATTATTCCAAGTCCTTCCAAAACAAGCAAACATTCTCTAGTCTAGAGGGGATTATTCCAAGCTGTGAAGAGTCCTAGATGAATAAGAATCTCAATGGAATCCTCCTATAGCAGAAGAGTGACTTCAGGATCTCAAAGGCCTGTGGAAGCTGCATGAGTAATGTGTGGTCTATGGAGGTGAAGACCTTTGTAGTCAGGTGGAGTTACTACTACTGAGTCCCAGCACAAGTGGAAAGTGGAGCTTTGGACTTGACCTGGAACAATTATGTAAATCCTGTATATAAGAAAAGGCATAATGATACTGACTTTAAAAAATGGTGGCAGAAATTCATTATCCCTCTCTGTATCCAAACTCTGCAATGGGATTTCTGCTCCCATTGAGAGGCAGAGTCTGTTTCCCCATATCTTCAGTCTCAGCTGGCCTTCTTTGCTCTGGCCAATAGAATGCAGAGGCATGACAGTGTGCCAGTTTTAGGTCTAGGCTCAAAAGATCTTGAATGCTTCTGCTTTTTCTTTTAGCACCCTGCTATCTCCCGGAGAATATGCCCATGTCAGCTTGCTGGAGAATCAGATACATGGGGAGTAGAACCAACCAGCTGACAGAAAGCAGTGATGCCCAGTCAACCAGTAGCTAACCAAACATAAACACACACAAATACACTTGGGCATACACATGAAGGAGTCCAGACTGAACTGCTTACCAGCTCACTCATGAGCTAAATAAGTTTTGGGATGGTTTTTTTATGCAGCAATAGTTAACTAATACGTGTACATATACCCAGTGCAGACAAGATTCAATGACATGTTGATGACAAGTTACCTGACAAAAAGTAGACACCCTATAGGTCCTTATTGACTCTTCTTATTTAAAGTTGGTTCGCTTGAGTTACAAAAAAATTCATGTAGGGCGGCGCCTGTGGCTCAAAGGAGTAGGGCACTGGCACCATATACTGGAGGTAGTGGGTTCAAACCCAGTCCCAGCCAAAAAAAAAAAAAAAAAAAAATTCATGAAGATGTAATCCAAAAATAAAATCCTAAGACCTTCTACCAACTGAACAGATCTGCCCCTCTTGACCAAGCGGACCCAGAAAAACCTTAAAACTGAGTCCTTCCCAGCTCGGCGCCTGTAGCACAGTGGTTACAGTGCCAGCTGGGCGTTGTGGCAGGTGCCTGTAAACCCAGCTACTTGGGAGGCGTGGCAAGAGAATTGCTTGAGCCCAAGAATTTGAGGTTGCTGTGAGCTATCACGCCACAGCACTCTACCAAGTGTGACACAGTAAGACTCTGTCTCAAAAATAAATAAATATTAAGAAAATGCCATGAAGGCTATCTCTAATAGTATGATCAAAATATTTCTGATTGTATATGAAGTAAGCACATTGTGCCCCATGATTGCACCAATGTACACAATTATGATTTAATAAAATTATTAAAAAAAAATAAATAAATAATCTTTCCCATGATGGAAAGAGAAGTCCAAAAGGCCACCTTTATACTGCCTCCCTTTTGGAGTTTAAGACACTATAACTGATCAGCATTATTGTTTAAATAGAGACCATAAAACTGAGAAAACAGACTCTTTGTGGCAACGAGATACTAAATTATAAACAGGACCTACAGCCAGGCAAGGCAAAGGTTAAGTCACTCCAGCAGGCCAACAATTTGCTTAACACATCACTTTGAGTTAGTATATTGTGGCTTGCTCTCTGATTAACAGACTTCTTTTTCTTAAAACATTCCTTTCTACTGAATCCAAGCCTTTAGACGAACCTTTATTTCTTTAACCAATTAAAGAATCAAAGAATCTCTGAATCCACCTATAACCTATAAATCCCTGCTTTGAGATGTTCTGCCTTTTGGGGCCAAAACAATATATTCCTTCCATGCATGGATTTGTGATTTTACCTCTAATTCCTGTCAGTCTAATATATTTAAAACCAAACTAGAACACTATCTCATGAACTCTTCAGATTATGCAGCTCCAGGCCATTGTCACTCATATTCGGCTCAGAATAAGCCTCTTTAAATTATTGTACAGTTCCAATTTTTTTCATGTTAACATAGATATGTATGCTTGTGACTGATACTTCAATCAATCATGAATCCAAACTGCAAAAATTGAAGTTTGCCTTTACTCCTCCCACATCTAAAGTATGAAAGTAAAACCTGTGGCATGGGGTTCCCTCCTCCTTGGACTCCATCATCCTTTGATCACCAAATAATCTCTGCAAGAGCTATGGACCCATGCCCAGCAACAAGGGGAAAGCAGTGATCTATCTTTCAACACTTCCTGCTTGCAGCCCTCTGCTGTCTCTTGGGTACCATCTCTCTTGGGCCTGTGAGGTAATACTCGTAGGGCAGGGGTCCTCTCTCACTATAGGCAGAGGAGAGGGGGTTCAGGCACTTGACCTTCCTGAGTTTAGCAGGAGATACAGCCTTCAGAGCTACACTTTCAATGTGGCAGCTCCTGGCCATGTGAGCCTACTGAGCACATAAAATGTGCCTGCTCTGAATTGAGATATGCTGGAATTGTAAAATACAGAGTGAGTTGCAAAGATTTAGTACAAAAAAGGGTTGTAAAATACACTCATACACACTACATAATGAAATTTTAGTCAATGGTATACTGCATATATGATGGTGGTCCCCTAACATTATAATACTGGATTATAATACCATATTTTTACTGTACCTTTCCTATGTTTAGATATACAAATACCACTATGTTACAAAAGCCTACTGTATTCATTACAGTGATATGCTGTATGTGTTTGTAGCCTAGGAGCAGTAAGCTGTATCATATAGCCTTTGGTGTGTAGTAGGCTGTACTATCTAGGTTTGTGTAAATATACTCTACAATGTTCACACGACAAAGAAACCAGCCAGTGACACACTTCTTGGAATGTATCCCTGTCATTGAGTGATGCATAACTGTACTTCATTAATAATTTTATATTGATCACACTTTAAAATAGTATTTTAGATATATTGGGTTAAATAAATTATATTATTACAAACAGTTTCACCCTTTTTTTTAAAAAAAACTTTTCTTTAATGTGACTACTAGAAAATTTTAAATTACAGCATGGCTCACTTTATATTTCTATTGGACACTGCTGCTCTTGAGGACTGCCTCCCTTTTCAAAATTCAAGCAGCCTTCTCAAAGACCAGAGGCCAGTAAAGTTATTACATATGAAATTTAAAAATAATTTGTCATTTTATTGTTTCCATTTGTGAATAAAGATATAATAAAACTTTTTACCTCAACATAAACTTATATTTCAGGTTTAATATTAAAACACAATACATTGATTTCAATATCCTCCTAGGATTCAAAATCATCTTGCACTGGGGTTGCAGAATCAATGGGAGGACAGTGTTCTCACCCAATTTAGCAAGTTTCTGAAGATTAGTTGCAGATCCTTATATTTCCATTTTTCATAGATTTTCTTCCTCCAATGTGATTAGGGAACAAGATCAAGTTTGAACCTCTCAGAAACCACAGGATTTTTCTTTCCATAGTTTATTAGCACTTTTAGTTTCTAACATCAGAAATACTTGTTGCAGCCACAACTGGGACAAAGAACATGATGAATTGAACTTAAAAGTCACATTGCACGTAATATTCACAAGCATGTACATTATACAAATGGAACATGTTTTCCAACACATCGAATAAATTCCTAAAACCCTTCACTCATGCTAGGTTTAGACTGATATGGTGCCCTGTGCCTGTCACTGGGCTTGAAATGGAACTGAGCTTGCTGAATTCAGGGAGACAGGGGCTATGATATTATGAAGTGAGAGAAGCTACACAGACAAATTAAATAAATCACACTCTAGTCAAAGGAAGCATGATGGCCAAGGTTATCTGATCCAAAGAATGTGCTTCTTCTTTTCTAATAAACGTGTTCAAGGAGAGACACCCTGTCTGGATGTAAAAATGTTCTGATGGCTGCTCAGGAATATGACTGAACTTAAGAGGAATAAAGAAGATGAAATCCACATTTTATTTTTTTGGAGACAGAGTCTCACTTTGTCACCCTTGGTAGAGTGCTGTGGCATCGCAGCTCACAGCAACCTCAAACTCTTGGGCTCAAGTGATTCTCTTGCCTCAGCCTCCCAAGTAGCTGGGACCACAGGTGCCTGCCACAATGCCTGGCTATTTTTATTTTTATTTTTGTAGTGTACCAAGTATGTATTTCAATTTACTGTATCTGGCTATTTTTAGACACCAGGTCTCACTCTGACTCAGGCTGGTCTCGAACCTGTAAGCTCAGGCAATCCACCCATTGTGGCTTTCCAGAGTGCTATGATTACAGGAGCGAGCCATCACGCCTAGTCCTGAAATCCACATTTTAATTGTAAACAAATTTGTCACTGAAAACATTTCAGATCCATAAATCCATGTATAATTATCATAGTAGTCTGATGTGCAAGGAAATTTTTAAGTGTCACTTATTATGTGTCATGTATTTCTTTTTCTCACCTTTTCCCTTTTTGAAAATATTTGAAGTTCCTAAGTATGTAATTACTTTTTATGAGAGGAACCACAAAACAAAACATTTCCCACTTACATCAGTATGAACATTAATATTGGAAAATTGTCTTTTTCATTTTGTATGTATTGTTACCTTTAAAAAAGGTATAGAGTTTCACATCTCAGATATTGCATTTTACTTATTTTTATTCATTCATTTATTTTTTGAGACAGAATCTCACTATGTTGCCCTTGGCAGAATGCCATGGCATCACAGCTCCCAGCAATCTCAAACTCTTAGGCTTAACAGAATCTCTTGCCTCAGCCTCCCAAGTAGCTGGGACTACAGGCGCCCGCCACAACACCTGGCTATTTTTTTGTTGCAGTTGTCATTGTTGTTGAGCAGGCTGGGGCCAGGTTCAAACCCACCACCCTCGGTGTATGTGGCTGGCACCGCAACCACTGTGCTATGGGCGCCGAGTCATTTTTTTCTTATTTTTAATCGCAGCAAAGTACACATAATATAAAATTTACTATCTTAACCATTTTTACACGTATAGTTCAGCAGAGTCAAGGATATTCACAATATTGTGCAACGAATCTCCAGAAATTTTTCATCTTTTAATACAGAAACTCTATATCCATAGATACTGCATTTTTTCAAAAAAATCTTAATATAAAAAGCTTCATTTCTTCAATTATTAATCAACAATAATTTCAATTTTCTGATTCTAGTAAGTTCCTGCACTAAGTGTGGAATGATAGAAAAGAAATGACAAATGTTCTCATTGAGATGGGAAGTCCCTGGAAAGCAGGGATGTGGTGACATTGTGCCTGCGATGGTTTGCACAGTGCCTGTCCCACAGCAGGCACTTCATCAAGAGGTTGTTGACTGAATAAATACTCCTTGAAGTTCTACACATAAAGCTGTGGACTCCCTGCCTGAGCCCAAGTTGCTGTCCCACTCCCTAGCCCCAGTGCCCTGCCTGTGAGGGAATAACCAACCCCCACCCCTGTGACTCCAGCTGCTGGAATGCCAGGATTTATGATCTTCTTCCTCCCCCTGGGAGCCTGGACCTGGCTGTCCTGCTCACAGCTCCATTCATTCTCTCTCACTTCCGACCCTCACTCCTTCTATGGTGTCTCTGTCATTAATTTTTGCCCCCTTCTTCTCCTTCCTGTCTCATTCATATTCACTAGGAACTAAAAATCCAACCCATGGCATAGTAGTCCCAGTTTTGGAAAAAATTCAGTTACATTTTGGAACAAGAACCAGTGCTGGAAGTAGCTGAAGGTCCTCTGGGATCTCCAGAGAAATTTCTGTCTTTCTCATTTCCTTCTAATTAAACCATTTTTCCTTTAAAAAAATAAAGAATTTTTAAAAACACGATGGCCCTAGAAAGGACTGAGGTATTGAAACATGCTACGACTTGAGTGAACCCTGAAGACATTATATGGTAAGAAGCCAGCCACAAAAGGCCACATATATGGTTCTTTTTACATACAATGTCCAGAAAAGACAAGTTTACAAACACAAAGTAAATTAGTGATTGCTTAAGACTTGGGAAGGAGGATGGAAGGTGACAGATAAAGGATGTGGAGTTTCGTTTGGAGGCAATGAATATGTTCTAAGATTGTGGTGTTGGCTGCAGTAATACTAAAAGCAATTGTACACTTTAAATACCAAATTATCTTGAAGAAAGATGGAGACTTTACATCTTTCGTGCTCACATGGATGGAGCTGGAACGCATTCTTCTTAGCAAAGCATCTCAAGAATGGAAGAAAAAATATCCAAAGTACTCAGCCCTACTATGAAGCTAATTTAAAGGTTCCATATTAAAAAAAAAAAAAGAAAAAGAAAATTAAGAGGTTGTTTATGTAAATGCTGCCAAGGGCAAGAGTAAATGGCACAATATGTATATGAACATTCGGAACACATAATTTCACCTTCTACTCAGATTTTCTAAGTTAATGGTTCTTCTCAAAATAACATAAATAAAGCTAAAATGTCTTCCCAAAGGAATTACAGAGGCAATTAAAACTGGAAGAATTGAGTTCTTGCCTCAATGTAACTGGAAGAATTGAGTTCTTGCCTCAATAAAATTGAGTTCTTGAGCCAATAAAATCTACTAAGCAACTCCTCTGAACAAGTTCATCATCCTCACTGAATTCATTAACTTGTGTGGTTATCAGGAGCACCTTTTATTTTTATTTATTTATTTATTTATTTTTTAAATACATATATTTTATTATTCTTCATTACATTATTTCCCCCACCCCCACCCCTCCATGGTAAGACAGAATTGATTTACAGAAAAGAATACAGAAAACACCAAAGTTCCTGGTAGAGGGAGAGATTTCAAGTGGGGAGAGAGATGCTCTCTCCGTTCCTCTCCCGGTCTTTTCCCGTCTCCTCCTCTAGGCCTCTAGCCTCAGGGTATATATAGGTGTATGGGTTCCTTGGCCAGGAAACGAATGAATACAGTCCCTTCTGCCAGGGGCAAGGTGAATGAGTGTATCAATGGATGGATACAGTCCATTCTTGGAATTGAGGCCTAGGAAATTCACAAGAAATTGACCTAGGCATAGGAAATGGGGGTTCCACATATAGTGAACTATGAAACTTTAAGAAAAGAAATAGCTGAAAATGTTAACAAATGGAAAAATCTTCCATGCTCATGGCTGGGAAGAATCAACATTGTTAAAATGTCTATATTACCCAAAGCAATATATAATTTTAATGCAATTTCTATCAAA